>JXCR01031671.1:54671-145435 GCA_002079205.1 Phalaenopsis hybrid cultivar | reverse complement strand
CAGCATGCATCTCACTCTCTCTAGGAGAGTCCTGTTCATCCTCTCAGCCAGGCCATTCTGTTGAGGAGTGTTCCGGACTGTCTTGTGTCTTGTGATGTCATTCCTCCTGCACAGCTCCTCGAACTACTCTGAACAGTACTCTAAGCCATTGTCAGTTCTCAAGTGTTTCAGTTTGGTTTTCATCTTATTTTCTATGACAGTTAGCCAGTTCCCGAACCTCTGAAAAACTTCATCCTTTGATTTAAGGATGAAAACCCATACCTTCCAGTATAGTCATCTATGATGGACATGAAGTATCTCCCTCCTTCATGAGTCTGAGTTCTGGCTGGCCCTCATAGATCGTTGTGAACATAGTCAAAAGGTTTCTTTGATGAGTGAGTTCCAGTAGAGAACTTCACCCTGGTGGCCTTCCCCAAAACGCATTGTTCACAGAATTCGAGTTTGTTGACTCGATCTCCACATAACAGACTCTGTTTGGACAGTTCTTGTAAGCCTCTTTCACTTACATGCCCCAGTCTTATGTGTCATAGTCTGGTCTGATCAGGTTCTGATTGAACTGCATTTGAGAAATTGCCGATCACGGTTCTTCCAACTAGTGAGTATAGTCCATTCTTTCTGACTCTTTTTATGACTATGAGAGAACCTTTGGATACTCTGATGCAGTTATTCTCTGCCTTGAATGAGTATCCACTTGACTCCAACATACCTAGAGAGATCAGATTTCTTTTGAGTTTCGGGACATACCTGACGTGTTGCAGTATCCTTTCAGCTCCATCGAACATCTTGATTCTGATTGTCCCGCTGCCGACTACCCTGCAAGCTTTATTATCACCAAGTAGAACAGACCCACCGTTCTCCAGCTGCAGTGACTCGAACCAGTATTTGTGAGGACACATGTGGAAGGAGCACCCTGAGTCAAGGATCCACTCCCTGCTAGATTCAGATTCTGTGATCGCCAGAGCTTCAGCTGAATCATAGTCATCTGAGGCTACGCTTGCCTCTCCAGAATCTCTGTGCTTCTCCTGAAAACTTTTCTTTCTATCCGGACAGTTCCTTTTAAAGTGACATTCCTTATGGCAGTGGTAACACTTGTTAGATCTCTTAGAAGACTGACTTCTGCCCTTCCTGCAATAGACCTAAAAACAATGACAACAACAACAACTAGCCAAGTTGAGCTATACTAATAACATTACCATCTATATCGTCATCACTTTGAACAATAGACCTAATATATTTAAAACGTTCACTTCTTTTAATGACTCGATCACCAATCATCACAACCCTGCCACTAGATCTACTACTACTAAATTACATTCTATATATTCAATTTTAGATCTACTCAAACGAAAGCCTTTAGATTCTAAGTTGATCACCATAAATCAATTTTTTCCTTAATAATCTTTAGCCTTACCCACACGAAGTAAGTCATTAGTGAAAAGCATACACTAAGGTACGTCCTCCTATAAATGTCCAGTAACAACATCCATAACCGAAGCAACAAGATATCGGCTTAAAGCATATCCTTGATGTAATCTAATTGAAATAGGAAAATAAATTGGAACCCATTTGAATTAATATATTTTGGGCTACACCCGCAACCCAGAAAAATTATATATGCTAGCAAGTTGAAATAGTATAGCACAAATAATGCAATTACGAGTGTAAATGAACTAAGCTTGAGCTAGCTCAAGCTTAATTGTTTGGCTTGGTTTATTAAGCAAACAAAAACATAGATAAGCAACATTGTCCATTTTGATTTGGCCACCTTAAAACAAGTCCTATATATTTTGTGTAAATTTATTAGGGGAGTGTAGCTATACTCTTACAAATACATGTATTAATAGTGAAAAAAAATTTCCTTGAAAGAATCTAAATAATTTCTAAACACTAAAATTAAGTAGTTTTGTTAAAGAAGGAAAAAGAAAACACATTTGGCAACTTAGAATATCTATAGAACTAAAGAGTAATGTGATAATGTGCATAAACGTATCAATTAAAAAGGAATACTTGTATAAGACAAATACATACCTGACGAAGGCATACGCTTGTTCCACATAACGCTGCAAGTGACCAGGTGAAACACCATCCATTACAATGAAACATAGGCAAAGTCCACAGGTACACAGCACCTTCATTCATACCCCAAACAAGTGCAGCACTAAGAGCCATAAGATAAGCTCCCCTATGATGCAACACCACTCCTTTTGGGCTGGATGTTGTCCCTGAAGTATAACCGATTGCTATGCTCTGCCATTCATCCTTGGGTGGCTTCCAAGCAAATTCAGGATCACCGGTTTCCAAAAATTTTTCATACTCCACAGCACCATTCTTTATAGCAGCATGTAGAGAGTTGGAGTCACAGTTTTCATCACCTATGACAACCAAAAGTGGTTTCTGAAAATACCCTTCTTTGTGTTTATCAGCGATGATTTTGAGAGCTTCTTCAGCCAATGAAAAGTATTCTTGATCAGCCATTACAACCTTGCTTGATGAATGTTCCAATAGGAAGGCAATTGTCTGAGCATTTAAACGAATATTTATACTGTTCAACACTGCTCCAGCCATGGGAACTCCAAAATGCGCTTCATATAAAGCTGGAACATTTGGGGCGATTACAGAAACCTGTAAACTTTACAAAGTTAAGTTTTCTTCGAATCAGAAAGAATTGAGAGGAAAAACCACAAAAAATTGACCGATACTAACTTTTGTAAGGTACAAATGAAATAAGCCAATGATAAGATGGGAGGAAACCAACAGAAAATAGAAAAGCACATTAAAAAGCAAAAGTGACATAATGCAATTGCAAGCAGAAAATCCGCAGGACTTCCAATAATCTTTAGCCCATTCCCAACTACTGATTCGAACTATTTGCTGGAAGTTTAATCTTAATTTGAGAAATCTTCTTGAAATGAATGCTTATGTAATTTGTAATATTTAAATAAATAAATAGAGAAGAAAAAAATTGGAGGTAGGAACCAGGTAAGAATTGCACATTGAAAGAAAATAGCAAGCATGAAAAATAGTAACTTCATATTATGAGGCCACCATCCACAACCATGAAAATATTTATTAGAGAATGATGGATATTGGATCCAAGCTCGCTAAATGATGTCACCTTACTACAAATTTTGGTTGAGCTTCAAAAGGGTAGAGACAGAAATTACAACCAAAGTTTCTCTTTGATTAATTGGGAATTACAGAGGAGAGGACCTAGGTCATGCATTAAACAAAAATGACGCATCAAATCGGGACTATAAAAATTTTACAAAAAAGACTATATATCCAAAGAGCATAGATTTTTTCCGAAAAATATAGAAAGATGGCATGCCTGTGCTCAATCAATGATCTCTTATTTATACACGAGCTAAGGTCAATGAATCAAGATGGGTTATAGAAAACAACAAAAAAAACTAGATGAATTACCTTAGGGTAACATTCTCATCACGAGAAAGTCAAACTAGCAGTTGCCACTAAGCTAGAATTGTGGACAAGTTTTAAATGGATGACAACCACAAAATTTTTCCAAACGACAGGTGAATTCCAATGAGAACACCTACTCAGTGGCGAACCTTATGAAAGAATAGATGAGGTCTTTAGGAAGAAATGCATTACTAAGCAGAGTCACAGTTAACCGGTTACAAAGCTCAATTTATGCTAATCAATCAATTTGATCAATCTGATCTAGTCAAATATGGGCAATGATGAAATCGACGAGTTTATTCTAAATCCAAAATATCACATCAAACTTGAGCTAAGCAATTTTTTCTTTTTTTTTTCCCTTTTTTTATCTTTTATTTTTCTTTTTTGCTTTCTTCAAATTTGAATGTGGCGCGCTTTATGGCCTGAATAAAGTGAAAAATATACAAAAGTCGGTACACCGGTGCTCTGGTGTAGAGTCAAATAAGTAAAAGCTCGCATATTATGGATGGATGCAGGAAAAGAAGTTAGTCCATAAAACTAATATCAGGATAGGATCTTAAAATGATGATATTCTTGCAGGTAAATTAATAAAATTAGAAGATATTATGGTTCATAGGAAGATAAATATCTTATGCATTCAAGAAACTAAATGGGTTGGAAAAAATGCCAAGAAGACTGATAACTTATGTTTTAAACTTTGGTATTCAGGTAAGAATCGCACTAGAAATAGTACAGGTGCAATTAGAAAAAAGAGTTTAAAAGATAATGTTCTAAAAATTAAAATAATTGGAGATAAAATTATGGCCATAGAGATTATTATTGATGTTAAGATTTTTAATTTTATAAGTTTTTTTGCTCAACAATTTGGTTTTGAAATGATTTGGAAGAATCAATAAATAATACCTCTTGAAGAAATGATTTTTATTGGAGGAGATTTAAATGAACATATTTGTATAGTGGTTGAAGAAATAGTAGCTACGGTTTTTGATTGATTAATGAACAATGTAGAATCATTTTAGATTTTGATTTAATTTGTTATTTTGTTATTGCTAATATTTTATTTAAGAAAAGATATGAACATATTATTACTTGTAATAATGGATCTAATAAAATACACATTAATTATTTTCTTATGAGAAAAAGAGATCGTCAAGAGTGTAAAGATTGTAAGGTCATTCTAATTAAAAATTTAATTATTAAACATCGATTAGTAGTTCTCGATTTTAAGATGAAGAGTTGAAATATAAAAAATTCAATGAAACATTGTCTTAGAATTAGATGAAAGTACCTAACAACTTACATAAAATTACCTTTATTAGTAAACTTCAATATTTCTAAATTTGGAATGTTTATAAAGAAATGTGAGATAAAGTAACAAGTACTATTAAGCAAATGACAAATGGTGTACTTGTAGAATCAAAAGAAAAAGTTTTTAAAAATAAGAATATTGGTGATTGAAAAATAATGTGCAAGAAAAAATAGAACATGTTTTATTATAAAATTGGTTTAAATATAAAAGCTTAGATAACTGAAAAAAAAAAGGACAGCCCGTAGAGAGTTTAAAGAACAATTTATAATGCTAAGAATTCTATTTTTAGTAATTTTTACAATAAATTAAATACTAAAGAGCTTGGAAAATATATGTATAAATTAGTCAAACAAAAAGAAAAGAAAATTAACGATTTAATTCAAGTAAAATGTATTAAAAATGAAAATTAAAAAGTATTTTTCTTACATGAAGATATCCAACATAGGTGGGTGAGATATTTTGATAATTTTTTTAATAAATTTCTGAAAAATATGATGAATCTTGGTGATCTTAATATCGTTAATAATAATCAAGTTTTTTTTGTTTTTACCGTCGCATTAATAAAAAGGAAGTTGAGGAAAGCTTAAAGAAAACCAAATGTGAAAATAAGTAGGACCTGATAATATATCAATTAAAGTGTGAAAATTTTTAGGAGATTTGAGAGTTTCTTGGCTTACTAAACTCTTTAATATTATTTTAAAAGCTAAAAAGATGCCTGAGGAGTGAAGGAAGAGTATTTTGGTCCTCATTTTTAAGAAAAAAAGTGATGCACAAGAGTGAGCAAATTATAGAGGACTAAGTTAATATGTCATGCTTTAAAATTATGGGATAGAGTGTAAATCTTTTGAGTAAATTGGTTGAATGTCTATTTCCTTTTCTTTCATTCCAATAAATAATAGTCTGCACAATCTATTTTAGATTGCCTAATAATACATAATAATGTGTACAATCTATTTTAATTAACTTAATAATACATATTCCTAATTTATATATTCAGCTATAAGAGAAGCATATGTACTATTAAAATAAGTAATTTAATGCAACCATTTAAAGAAGGAAACTAAGAGTGTGGAAAATATAGAGGAATTAGTTGATGTGTCATACTTCAAAATTATGGGAGAGGGTAATTGAATATAGTTTAAGACGTATTACAAAGATTTCTCATAATCGATTTGGATTTATGCGGGCAGGTCTACAATGGAAGCTATACAGTTATTGAGAAGTTTGATGGAGAAATTCAGAGATAATAAGGAGAATCTACATCTAATTTTTATTGATTTAAAAAAAGCTTACAATTAGGGAGTTCTTGAGAAGAAAGGTGTTGATATGACTTACATTCAAGTCATTAAAGATGTGTACACTAGAGTTGTTACTTGTGTTCGAACTAAAGGAGGATTGACCAAATATTTTCCTAATTTTGTTGGATTACATGAGGGATCGGCTTTAAGCCCGTATCTTTTTGCTTTAGTTATGGATGGTCTTACTAAATATTTACATAAGGATGTACCTTGGTGCATGCTTTTTGCTAGTGACTCGTGGATAGGACGAGAGAAAAAACCTAGGAAAAACTTGAATTATGGAGGTCTACATTGGAGTTTAAAGGCCTTCATTTGAGTAGAACTAAAACTGAATACATGGAATGTAATTTTAGTAGTAGTAGCTCTGGTGACAGAAGTGTAACTTTGGATGATCAAATTATTAAAAATTGTGAACGATTTAGATATCTCGGGTCTGTTGTCCAAAGCGATGGTGATATAGATGGGGATGTTAATAGTAGAATTCAAGTTGGTTGGTTGAAGTGGAGGAATGTTTCAGGCCTTTTGTGTGATAGAAAAGTACCGCTTGACTGAAAGGAAAATTTTATAAGACGGTGGTGAGACCTGCAAGGTCTATGGCCCTGAATGTTGGCCTTTAAAAGAGAAGCATAATACTAAGTTAAGTGTTACCGAGATGAGAATAATTAGGTGGATGAGTGACTTTACACTTAGAGACAAAATGTGAAATGATTATATATGTGATAGGATTGGTGTAGCTCCTGTGACGGACAAAATTCGAGAAAGTCGTCTTAGATTGTTTGGTCAAATTAAGCGTCGACCATCTGATTAGGAGAGCAGATGTTTTAGGTTTGACTTATGTTAAAAAAAGCAGAGGTAGACCTAGGAAGACTTGGGCTTGCCGTATAAAAAATGATTTTAATTTATTAGAACTAAATGAAAATATGACACTAAATAGGACGCAATGGAGAAAAAGGATTCATGTAGCCGATCCCACATAGTGGATTAAGGCTTTGTTGTTGTATTTAAAGAAGGAAACTCTTAATTCTGCACGATTTCAATTATTATTGATTGATATCCTTCCTCAAATTGATGTTGACTGATCAAAAAACATTCATTTGTCAACAAAGAACTGATGGCGCCGCCGAGAAAGGACTTTAGTATATCAGTAGTTTGAAGATCCGAAGAGATATGAAGAAGAGAAATAATATCATTATCATAGACTTCCCGAATAGAATGGCAGTCCACTTCAATGTGTTTTGTGGGCTCATGAAATGCAGGATTAGCAGTAATTTGGATAGCATAGTATTATATGCATATAAACGAGTAGACTCAAGTTGAGGAAAACCATACTCAGCCAACAAACTCCAAAGCCAAATGATCTAGAATAAGCAGAGAACATAGCACGATATTCAGACTCAGTAGATGATTTAGACACACGATCTTGTTATTTGCTCTCCCAAGAAATTAAAGAGTTGTTGAGAAACATGCACCAGCCAGTAATAGATCGATGTGTATCAGAACAACTAGCCCAATCAGCATCATTATAGGTTGTTAAGCGAATAGGAGACTCCGCAGAAAAAAATAAACCATGATGAGAAGTACCTTTCAAATGCCTAACAATACGTCAAACTGTAGCTTAATGAAGATGTGTAGGTGCTTGCATAAATTGACTAACTTATTGCACAACAAATGAAACATCAGGGTGTGTGATGGTTAAATAATTGAGACTCCCAACAAGTTGGCGATAGAAAGATGGATCAAATAGAAAATTACCATCAATCTGTTGATATTTAACATTCACTTCCAAAAAAGTGTCAACAAAACGACCTTCTTGGAGCCCAGCTAAAGCAATGAGTTCCTTAGTATAATTATGCTAGTGAAGAAAGATACCGGTGGGAAAAGAGTGAACCTCAAAACCTAAGAAATAAGTTAAAGACCTCAAATCTTTTATATGAAAAGAACTTTGAAGACACTTCTATAACTGAGACATCAATTGAATGTCGGACCCTGTGATGACAATATCATCAACATAGACAAATAACAATATAATTCTTTTGTCAGTCTTGCAAAGAAATAATGAAGAATCATACTAACTTTGAATAAAAGAGAAACTAAGAAGAGTATTGTGAAATTTTTCAAACTAGGCCCGTGGAGCCTGTTTCAAACCTCATAAAAGTCGTTTGAGCTGACAAATATAATGTGGGTGTGTAGAAAACAAACCTGGAGGAGTCCTATAGCTATCTTCTTTGAGGACCCCATGCATAAATGCATTCTTAACATTTTATCTGTCGTAAGGACCAGCTTCTAAATGCAGCAACAGAAAGAACAAGCAAGACAGTTGTCAACTTAGCCACAAGTGCAAAGGTCTCTTCGTAATCAATCACATATTCCTGTCGATTGTCAAGAGCTACCAATCTTGTCTTATATCTGTCAAGGGAGTCATTAGATCGGAGCTCAAAAGAATAAACCCCATTAAAACTAATGCGTTTAACGCCTGCAAGACATGAAATAATATCCCAATTATTATTATCTTAAAGTGTCTGAAGTTCCTCTTGCATGGTTTTTATTCAACAAGCTTGTTTAGTAAAGTGTTTGAAGTTCCTCTTGCATGGTTTTTATTCAACAAGTCTGTTTAGCAACCTAAAAATAAGATGTAGGAACTGTAGAATTAGTTAAAATTGCAGAATAGTAATACCTATTCGGAGGAAGAATGTGCCGAGTTGATCGTTGAAAAATCATTGGAGCTTTTTCAGGAGCAAGGTCGGGAAGGACTAGAGATGAAGGGGTCAGACATCATGTGACGACAAGGTCAGGCTTGAATGATTTATCAAAAGAAGAATCATCAAAATGATGAAGTATAACAATGTCACATGTTGAAAGTTGATGTTAAAAATAATATTCATGTTAAAAAAAAAATCACATCTTGAGAGATAAGCCATCGATTATTAATTAAATCATAACACACAAAACCTTTATAATTGTATTGTAACCCATAAATGCACATCGAACTGACTGAGCTGTCAACTTGTAATTTTCATGGGCAGCTAAATAAAAAAAACAAATACATTCGAAAGTATGTAGCATTTGACAACTATGATGATTACCAAAATTTTGATAGTGGGGAAAATCAAACTTGAATTGTTGAGATGGTAAACGATTAATCAGATAAATTGAAGTAGATAAACATTTTATCCAAAACTTTGTTGGAACAAAAGATTCTAGCAACAATATGCGCACCATATTCAACAGATGACGATTTTTTCGTTCGGCAACTCCATTCTGTTAAGGTGTATAAGGACATGAACGTTGTGAGATAATATCTTTGTTATGAAGAAATGCTTGAAACTCATGATACATGTGTTTATCACCATTATCCAACCGTAAAGTTTTAATACAAGTGAAGAATTGAGTTTCAATATATCTCACAAAGATTTGAAACACGGTAAACACTTCTACTTTGGAATATAAAAAATAGATCTATGTGAATCGGTTGTAATCGTTAATAAATGTCACAAAATATTTATATTGAGCATGTGAAATAACAGGTGTGTCGGCAATATTTTTGGTTGGAGGAGTTGCCCGTAAGAAACTGTCGCTCACCGGAATAAAAATCTCGTCGCCCGCTTCGGAAGGACGTTTTAATTTACATATATATTTAGTTTTAAAAAAATATGAAATCAAACTGACTCTATATTTTTCATAGTTTAAATGAAAGAGCGTTCTATCTCAAATCGTGTATCTATCCCGAAGGATAAACACAAGACTTGAGGATGAGGCTCGATCAAATAAACTAAGGGATTATCTATCCCGAAGGATAAACACAAGACTTGAGGATGAGACTCGATCAAATAAACTAAGGAATATATGACATTCGTTTGGTCTGCGAAATATTTGTATTTGCCGATAAGTTCTCTATTTAATATAAAGATTAAATAGGGTTTATATTAAGCTGGGTTCGGACATGTTTCCTATAAGGGCAAGCCCCTATAGCTAATTACTTCTTAAATGACCAAAGTCATCTAAAAAAACTCTCTATAAAAATCAGGAAATATTATCTTCAAGGAGTTTCAAAGGGTTTGACTTTTCAATGAGATCGGACGTAGAGATGTGAAAGGAGATTGGTTCAAATTTGGAACATTTTTTTGTAGAGTCCAAAAGAGGAGGAACTAGGGGATGTCATGGATCCAGAGAACCTCGATGACTTCTCAAGTTATCCTAATGTTTGGCTTCATTTCTGAAGAGAAATATTTAGGTGTTTCATCCTGCCAATTTTATTAGTTATGGCTTATATTCGTGTGAAACTATCACACAAATAGCCTGAAAGATGTGAGGGTTTAGGTCGTGACGAACGACGACTTCGGAATCCTAAGACGAGTTAGTGCTTATATTGTATAACAGGGTTGTACAAAGGTCTAAAGATAAGGTGAGGATTTACGTTGCATAAGCGAGCAACCTCGAAGTCCTATGGTTTTGTTGCTTATATCTAAGGAATGAAGATTGGCTTAGCTGGGGAAGACAAGTTTGCTGTTGAAGATGGTCGTGCTGCCAACCATACTAGCTCCAAGCTCCTTGTCGCGACGAGTTTGAGTTTTCTAGTGTGTCAAGTTATGATGTCAAATCAGGTGGTCCTATCGTTGAAGTTCTTTAAATTTTATATATTAAAGTTGATTAGCGCGACACCGGTTAAGATCCTACGATATCCTCGTTCCGACACCACTATTTTCTATTGGATTCACTTAGTCCAAATGAATTTACTAAACTCAACTTAATGAGTTCCATAATTTCATTTAGACCTTGGGAAGCCTCGTTACACTTAGTCCAAATGAATTTACTAAACTCAATTTAATGAGTTCCATAATTTCATTTAGACCGAGGAAAGCCTCGTTAGCAACCGTAGGTTACCTCCTCCGAGGAATTCCCGATCATCTGATAGATGCATCTTACTTTAGTTGCAATTGTAGTTTTGTGTGATATTTGTGATTAAATTTTGAGTTGTTTTATATTTTGAATGTTGTAGCGGTGAATTTTATCTTGATTGATTTTAGTTTTAGTTTTGATTTTGGTTTTGTGGCTATCCTGATAGTTTTAATTTTTATGCAGGGTAACATCGTTGTTTAGCATGCAAATTTGTGTAAGCATAAAAGTACAGCATAAAAGTACAAGAAAGACGACGCTGAAAACTGTAAAAGCGTACCTGACAAGTCTTCTCGTTCCACCACCTGAAACTTAAAATGCACGTGATGGCAGTTCATGTAGAGTCAAAAAAAGTAAGGTTTTGATAGTTTTCCTAACTTTATGTCATATCTTGGTGGGTCCTTAGGAGTTTAATTAAGGATGATTTTATCAAGCAAAACATATTAAGTTTAGTATATCTCTGAGGTATCCAACAGATCTAGAGAAAGAAGCAGGTTCGTGCTACTCTCTCGTTGCCTAGTGGAAAATCCTGAGTTTTTTTAAACTTATTATGTTGTTTAATAATTCATCATGTAAATACCCTTAGTGCTCAGTGAGCATTGATGTCTCAATTATCTCTAAGAATAGGATAATTATCACTCGTAATTCAATTTAAGAATTATGGGGGTGAAGACCCTTAAAAAAACAAGTTTAAGAGACTTAGCCAAGTTTTGACTTGGGCTTGTATTGTTTGAAAGATGTTTTAATTTTTAATGATATTTACTTCTCTAATCCTTATTTAAATAAAACTTGATTTAATCTAAGTCACTACTAAACCCTTAAGATTTAGGTGAGTGTCTTAGTCATTGCAAATGAAATTGAATTATAAGTGATGGTGATGATTCATGTTTTTGTTTTTTGTTCATCAAATAGGGGTATTAAATTAGTGAGTTATTAACACCCAAAATCACACCCCTAAACTAGGATCATTTAATCGGCTAGACTCCTAAATTTATGTAATTTAAGGAAATTGCAAATTTATCATTTTTAATTAGGATAAGTGAGGTTGGTTTCTACCAGTTAACCCCTTGTGTTTCAAACATCCAAATATGTTAATTAGGATCAAACATTTCTCATTTCCCTTTCTGAAATTAGGCCTAAATGTTAATTAAGGCCAAATTTCTAAAATTACACATTTGCCCCTAACACTCTATCACTTCATAATTCATCAAATTTAATCCAATAATTTTGGAATTTTTATCCTACCTCATCATGGGTCAATTGAGACATCAGAAAAGAAAGTGTGATTTTTCAAAATTTAATTTATGTATATAATTATTTTTAATGCAAAAATAGGATTTTTCAAAGAAAATTCCTAACTTGACAAAGGTAAATCCTAATCTCTCAAATTTTTACTGGACGTAGGCTTAGACCAGAGAAGCCTTTCGACCAAATTTCATGATTTTTTGAATTTTATTTGAATTTTAAGAATTATTTTAAGTTCTGAGAAGTTTATTAATTATAAAATATTTTAAATGTGGAAAATTAAGTTTTATATTTTTATTAAATCTCTCTAATGTCAAGGGACACAGAGAAATAAATTTCACATTTTTCTGATTTTTCTTTAAATTATTGGAATTACTTTAGTAAAAAAAATCATTTTTAGTCTTTAAAAATTATTTTAAGCTTCAAAATTCAATATCTTTATTTAGAAAATCAGAAAAAATATCACAATTGTTCCTAAGTGCTTAGGAAAAAATTTAGAACATTTTCATGAATTTTATTATTTTTGTGATTTTTATGGACTTTTAATTATGTAAATATTAAAAAAAATAGACTAAAAATCAAGTTTTTATTTTAAATATAATTTTATTTTTAGAAAATACCTCTGATCACAGAGAATTCAAAAAATAAATTTTTATAAATTTTTTAGTTATATTTTGATTTTTAAAAATCATTTAAGTGCTAAAAAAAGATATTTATCTTTAAAAATCAACTTAATTTACCAAATGAACTCAAAATGCTTTGAAATTTTTATGGTGAGTTCTATGGACCCTATACAACAGTGGAGATCAAAAATCAAGTCATTTTGATGTTTGTATTTTCCAAAATTAATTATCTTAGTGATTTAGGGTTTGTAAAAATTAGGTGCATTTTAAATGACTTGACTCATGAGAAATTTTCTTAAGGATTCTTTGGTCATAGTAAACCTTCCAAAATTTTCTTGAATTATTCTAAGCAAAATGCTAATTATTATGATTAATTTAAGTAAATAATGTGCATAAACTTGAAAAATATGGATCTTTGTCTAGAGGAAAAATCAGGGAATGTTCCACTTGACAGAAGCTACAACATGCCAAAAATTCAAGTCATTGTAAAATGCATATATGCATGGATAACCAAAAGACTCAAAACAGTGTTTAATTAATTAAAAAATGTGCATTAAATTGCCTTCAAATTATTTTCACATTGTTCTCCTCTGCTTACTGAGCAATAGTATATTTTTATTTTATTTTTGTGATTTTTTTACACCAAGATATGAATTTTTGAAGTTAAGGGACATTTTTTAAATTATTTAAATCCCTATTTATCTATTTAAACGCACGGCGCCACATCATCCTAGGCAGCTCCGAAGCTCCACGCGGCGCGCTTCCGTTCGATGTCGTCATCCACTTCAGCGCTGACTCGACCCGTAGTTTATATCCCGAAGCGCTGTCCGGCTTCATCTTGATCGTCCATCCAATACACGCTTGATCGAACGACGCTTCATCATCGTCCCCGATAGCCTAGCTCGAGAACCGTCCATCTTTCAAGCTTGATATCTCCCTCGTTTCTCAACCAAATTGAATGATTTTTTTTTTAAATGCTCGTCTAGACTAGAGGAACATATCTATACGGTTAAGATGCCATGAAATCAAGCCCAAGCAAATGGAGAATCAAAAGAGGCTCGGGATGAGGAGTTTTATACCTTTGCTCTGAGAAGGGAAGCTTCAATCAGAGATGCTTGGCACGTTCGTTGGAGTCCAAGGAGGCTAGGGATTGAGCCTCTGGTCTTGGTGTAAGGCCTAGGTATGATTTCGATCAAGCCCGATTTCAGGTGTTGGCCTAGAGCTATGTTAGGGGCTCTTTCAAAGAGGGATTTTATAGGGTTTTGCCTTCTCTTGCTGTTGTGAAGTTGTAGGCACAAGTAATTGGAGTTTGGTGGAGCTTTAAGGAATGTCTTATTTCTGCCCTAATTTTCGAGCTCAAAATTAGGGTTACACAGGAGGAATTAGGGCAGTGAAGTGATTGGATTGCACTGTGGAGATCTCAAAGAAGCTCTGTGAGAGGTTTGGGGGGCTCTCTCTAAGAAATTTTCAGCACACCTCCCATGGCCGTGGAGATGAGTTTTATAAAAATGACTAAGGGGTGGCTCTGAGGTCCAATGTTTGGGTGTATTGTGATGCTTAGATAGAGGGCAGAGGAACTCTATCATTTGATTTGAGTGAGGTGGCATCTGGGTTTGATTTGGGTGAAATTCAAGAGGGGTGGCCCTCGGTTTTGGCTTCTCCGGTGACTAGGCCGGTCGGCCATGGCAGGGGGAGGTGGCTAAGAGCTTAGGGAACCGAGGGGAATATGTCACAGCAATTTAATGCGTTGAGGTTTAATTTTGGCAAAAAGATCTTAAGCCTAAGCAAATATGGAAATCAAATCCCTTAATTTAGGAGACCATTGGCCCATGGCTCACTTAGCTTGGTTTAGGTGAGTTTTGGCTTAGTCTTAGGGTCCAACTAATGGCTGTGGAATCATTAATTTTGTGACTTTGGAGTGGTTAGGCCACAGTTAGTGCATTGGTTCAAGTGGGTGCAAATGACCAAAATTTGGGTTTGGGCTAGGTTAGCCATGTTAACTGGTCTAAATAAATCTTGCATTTGGTGTAAGTGGTTGTAAGGAACAATTTTGGTGAAGGATGAAAAGGGTTTTGAGTTCAATTGGAGAGTCAATTTGAAAGATTTTGGAGATTTGGTCATTTTGGGCATGTTGGGCTAGACTTGGGTCTAGAATGAGCTAGCCATGGGCTAAGTCCAAATTGATCTTTGAGAATGGTCAATAGGAATTCCATGAAGAGTTTTCAACATGAATTGGGTTCCAATTTTGAGGTTAAGACATTCAATTTGGTGAAATTTGGGGACATCCAATTTGGGGATTTTTGGACTTAAGTTGAAATTAAGTAAAATTGAAGTTTCACCAAGGCTAATTGAAGGTCAATTTTGATGTGTAAGAATGTTATGAAGAGTTTACAACATCAATTGTGGTCAATTGAGTCATGTGCCCAAAATTGGGGGTTTGACCTATATCAAAATTGGGCTCAAAGCATGGGCCAATTGAGCTTGGATTTGATTTATTTTGTTCACATTGAGGGTGAATTGGAGTATGGGATTGAAATTTGGGGAGATTGGGATCAAATTGATGGACATTTAAAGTAAAATTGGGGAAATTTGGCCCCTTAAGGGAAATTTTGGGGTTTTGGTCATAGATGGTTAAATTGGCCAAATTGGGTCATATGGTAGTAAAAAAAATGAAATTAGGAATATTTGAAATATTTTAGAATTTTTTGGGATTTTTTAGAATTTTTGGAATTTTAGGCTAAGGAGGGGCATTTTGGTAATTTGGCAATTTTTTGGTGATTTTGGATAATTTGGGTATTTTCAAAAGGTTTGAAATGATTTTTGAACAAGTTTAGGTATTTTGGATAAATTTGGGAATTTTGGCCAAATTTAGGGTTCAAGGGTACTTAGGTAATTTAAGGGAGTTTAAGGGCAAAAGGCCAGACTGAGTATTTTGGGTAAAATTGGGGAACTAAACACCGAAAGTAAGTCATAGACCAATGGAAACCCCATTTGGGTCCTCTATGTACTGGTCTTAGCTAAACCCTAGCCTAGGGTTAGTAGGTTTGGGGACCATCTACATGAGTTTCCCAAAGGCTCATGGGACCAAAGTCAAGAAATTTTGGATTTAGGGTAGTGAGTGATTGTGAGTTAAGGCGTGAGTGTCTTAGCTCTAGACCAACACCCAAGATCAACCCTAAGGTCAATTAGCCCTATAGGAACTTTCCTTAAGCTCCCTCATAATGACTCCACTGACTAAGTGCTAGGAGGTTAGGACCAATGTGTTGAGTAAAGAAGAGTTTAGAATTTCTAATGGTGAGGGTGCCTTTTCTAGTTTTCTAAGAACAGTTAATATGAAAGTTTTATGGCTAGACCCTATGCTACTGAAGAGAATGACTAGACCTCAACCAAAAGTGAAGTTAACACACGAGTATGACTATGCTAAAGATCTAATATATCTAACTCGTGTCACCATTCTTCATGACTCCCTTTAGATCCTTGGGATCTTTTGGATGGGGCTGGTATGACGACCCCATCAAGGTCATACTATACCCAGACTTACACCGCACTTAGATACTAGGTTGATGCACTTTTAGTTAGATGGTGTGCTAGGCTAGGATTTAGGGTGCTAGGTAGTCTTTTTGATGCCTGACTATTTGTTATCACTGGATTGGTTGCCCTAGCCATATATCTTTCTCTTACATTATGCTTGTGGTGTGACTGCATGTTGCATATGTATGGTAGCGTGTTAGGGCATTCTTCTGCAGGGAGTCATGCCTATTTATATGCACACACACACAAGTACCACTATGGGGGGAGCATGTGATGATTTCTGACCCTTTTGCTTGCAGGTGCTATTTAGCTTCACTACTTTTAAGACATGGCTCGTGATACATTATTTGCTGGTGAGATTTTTCGCTGACACTTATTTTCATGCATGATTGAGTCTTTTTCTTTTCTCTATGTACTTTTAGAGTCTAGGATAATGATGTAGCAGAAATAAGATACGGGCACAGGTTCTAAGGCGTTTGACGCAGGAACCATGTGGAGGGGACCAGGAGCAGATGCACATACCCCGTATCTTAATTCTGCATTTTATATTGATGTATAGAATTAGGACCGGTCATGTATATGCGGAGTTTGACCGCCTTTTTTCTTTTTTGAGATATTTTGCCGACCCAGTGGCACCGGCCAGTTTATTTTTTGATTTGGCTTGTTTTGCTTTTTGCATCATGTTGCATGGCTACATTTGCCTGAATTATTTTCCTTGTTTCTTTCTGTGATTTTTCTGGGATCACGATGCAACATATGTTTTCAGGACTGAAAATTTTTCTACATAAAAATCCTAAATAAAATATTCAAGATAATTAAAATTTAGGATTTAAAAATTGCAATTTTACTTTCCTACATATATTAATAGGAACTCCACAATACTTAAGGACTGCTTTACATAATTACATTTATATTTGCATATCCCGAGGAGTCCTCATGCTTCTCTAACCTGATTGACCCGTCATACTTTCATATAAGTGGTTGTCTAGTGTGCCTAAGGTGTTAGAAAGCTCCTCGACACATACGGGGTATAAGTCCTTTTGTTTGGAGCTTTTCTAGCTTTGTAGTAGAACCTCCACTTCTCCTTCTTTCTTGAGGCATCCTTGCCACCTCGGCAAGTATAAGTCCCACCTCTTGGAGCTCAAGCTTTCAGTCATAGGATAGAGTTTCCTTCCTCTGATGTTTGGGCTACCGAGATTCTAGTGGATGATGCAATTCATAGATTGCTGACTGGGAACCTCAGGACATGTTGGGTCGACTACCTTCACGATCAGGTAGACTTGGTAGCTATGTATGACGGGTTTCTATTACTCCGTCACAGTTATATCTACCTTTTAGGATCTCTTTACCTTCTTTTTTGTTGAGCCCTTTTGAGCCCTGTCGCTCATTGACTTCATCGATATCACCCTGACGGCTCGATACTAATGAGTTGCCGCCCATTCGGGATAGGATGATTTGCCCTCTGCCCTTATGCCCCAAACGTGCTTTGACGTGCTGGGATATCCCCATTAAGATGATTTAGGTTATTCAGTGGGCTTTGTATGAAAATGAGCCGTTACCCATTCGGGATGTGAGAGACTCACTCTCTGCCTGATGACTTAGCGTAAGCTTTAAAGCATCGAGACTGTTTACACACGGAATAACCTTCCTTTGATTGCTTATACCCCATGTTTATGATAATATGAAGCAAAACTTTTTTTATTGAGAGTATTCTTGGGTATCCTCTAAGATGTAATTAACCATTAGGAACACGTTCCTCTGAGAGTGCTTTTGACCCTAGAACATGTACATACACCTGATTCTCTGGTTATGGGTAGTCTACGTAAATATTTCTTTCACGGATATTGGTTTAAGGTGTCTCCACCAGAACTTGTTTGGGCAGGCATTCTTGACCCACCCTTGCGAGTTTTATCGCACGTAGGCTCTCCATATTTTAATTTTTCTCTTGTTTGTCTCTTTATAGTATGTCCCTTCTTATTCGGCTCCTCTTCTCTTCGAATCACTGATATGATTCAAGAGGGAGATTTATTCGAATTAGAGAAGTATACGATGATCGATAAGTTGGCGACTCCTTGTAAAATATAAAAAGAGAAAAACGAACGGAAACATACACAACTCGAGTTAACCAACCTAAAATATCCTCAGATCAACCCGACCTAACTTGGGTCAACTAGAATCAACTAAAACCTCGGGACAACCGACCTAACTTAGGTCCACCCAAATCAACTAAAACAACTTTGGGTCAACCCGACCTAACACTAGTTAACCCAAATAAACTAAAATAGCTTGAGACAACTAAATCTAACTCATATTAACCCAAATCAACTAAAACAACTCCTGGTTAGAACAAAACTTAAACCAATTTTAGGTCTAACCCAACTTAGAATTGACTTAACTAAACTAAACTCAAGTCTAACCCAACCTAGGCTTGATCCCAAGTTAAATTAAATAATTTAGGTCTGTTGATCTCGATTCTCTTTATATATGTCAATGCGATGTATGTGATTATATGCTTAATATCCTTAATTATAATTATTAACTTGCAACAAATCTAAAAACTTGATCCCAAGCAAAAGTTAGATAAATTCTTAATTTCAAAGCAAGTAAGATTACCTTTATATTATTTAATATGGATACTACACAAGTATACATATCATTATCAAGTAATATATGACTTTTTGATTAAGCCCTCGAATATTGAACCCATAAGAAAAATATAATATGCACCTTATAAAACAAGAGAAATTAGATAACAAAATTCTAATTAGCAAAATATTCTTCAACTCTAGATACTAAAATAAGAATGAAAGTTCAATTTTTTTTGTAATTTTTTTTTTGATAATTGAGAATAAAGTAAACAACTACTAACTTAACTAGTATTTGCAAAATGATGACAATATAAATAAAATATTTTTTTTTTATCATGAATCAATAACAAGTATAGGAATTCTGTTGTAGAAGTATTTAAATTGTGTTGTGTCAAATAGGAACATTAATATTCTTTACCCATACTAGAGATGCTATAAAGAACATTGACTAATCTATAGTTTGAATATGCTTGAATACGAATTAGGTAAGGAAAATACTAGCTCTCACTCTAGAGTTCCCTCTTCTCCCTTCACCTGAGGGCTAACATCTCGTATCAAAATCTAAAATTATAAACCAAATTGGGGATTTAGTCTGTCACTCTAAAGTCCTCTAATTCTACACCCTTTAAATTTTATTTCCCTATTTATTTGCACCAAACCCCATGAACTACATCCTCATCCATGAAATCAAATGTGATTCTTATCATTTGTTGACTGAGACAATACCATCTCAGATCTTACAGGTTCTCACAATAGGTTTTAATATTTTAATTGGCCAAATCAAGAAGTAAATGAAGTACAAAGTTTAAAATCATCACAACTTCTTCCAACATTAAAGTCTAATGTTTAAAACAACTTCCCTCCAATACTTAATCACTAATCATTTTAAGAAAAAAGATAAAAAAACTACTCATAATTCATGGAGAAAACATAACCACACTTAAATTTGAAAGTAGAAATCATGCACACAAATAAGAAGTTTAAATTAAAATTAAATGTAGTCATAAAGATAAAAAGTTATCTCAAATTCCTCTCTATCAAATGTCTTGAAATTCATTTGAATCTCTTCCTTCACTCACAATTAAAAATACACTAAGAAAAAAAGAAAAGGTCAGCGGCGACAACAGCGATGGGCGGCGGCGGCCGCGTATGTGGTGGTTGACACTGGTCGGTCTGGATGAATGGATGATAATTGGCCTCTTCCATGGATGATCCAAGTCTTCTTTTATAAAAATCCAAGAGGTGTCTTGGTGTCTCCTCAAAATGTGTCCACATTCAATGAATCTTTTAGAAGTTGCCTCATTTCAATAAACAATTGAATGAATTTTCATGTATATTAACTATTTTCCACGTTTTTACCAAGGGTTGCTTCAAACACCTCTTAAAAAATTCATCCAAATTCAATGAATAATCAAATAACTACTTCTGGCGCTTAAGTGCGGGTTACCTGGTGCTTAGGCGCGGCTCTTTCTATTTAACTGGCCCGTAAGCCCCAGGCTTGGGCGCTTGGACGCCAGAATTTTGATCCTTTTTCCCTCATTTCACCATATTTCATCCATTTGATTGTATCTGAAAGAAAAACATACAAATAACTTTCATTAATATTATATATTTTAGGTGTATAAAAATGTGTATAAAAATGTATAAAAATGTGTATAAAAATGTATAAAAATGTGTACATGAAGATTATATATTTTACAGTTCATTTTAAAAAAATATGTATAAAAATGTGTACATGAAGATTATATATTTTAGGTGTATCATCTATCCGACCAAACTAGGGTTTATCCAAACCAACTTGAATTAAGCTTGGGGGCCGACCTGACCTAACTCAAGTTAACCCAAATCATCTTAAACTAAACCCTCCCAAATTTCAAACTAACCCAACCCAATGTCAGTCAATCTTATCGAACATGTGTTGACCAAAACCAACCCGAGGCAACCTAGCCTAACCTGAGTTAACTCAAGTCGACCATAAAATTATTTTGGATTAGACCTGACCCCACTCGGATTAATCTAAATCAACATAAACTAAATTTAGTTCAACATGACCTAGCTCAACTCAAATTCAAGTAACCTGAAGTTAAGGAGTGTTTGACTTCACATGAAAGAACAAAAAGCACAATTAACACCCACCAGGGATGATTGAGGTCGAGATGCTAAATATAAAAGATATAACATAAAATGACCTTAAAATCATAAAACATAAACTTTAACCATAAAACACAACCTAGTTTAAGAAGGAACTTTGGAGAAGGCAACATATGACTGCTAACAAAGTACCTTCCAGTCACCTTTGACTAATCAAACTGCAAACCACAATGATCCCGAAATAACATAATTATGTGAGCTTGGCTGGGACATTTCAATCACCAAAATAAAACATAAAATCACAAAATCTAATCAATTAAGAAGTCTTAAGAAATCTCAAATTTTCAAATCCTAAAATCTAAAAAAGACATTAAAACTTGAAAGAAACACTAATGAACAATGATTATCGAATGCAACTTTAATCCAACTACCCTGGTTTACGAAGGTCTCCTCGATGACTCAACCCATGGGTGCTAACATGAATCTTCCAGCCGGGGTTGGTTTGACTACCACTCTGAACTAAGTATATCAGGGAAACTGCCAACCCCTGGATACCCCTGGATGACAGAAAACCAAGAGCATCTTAACCGAGTTGTTCTAACTAATATAAATATCAACCAATTAAAAATTTTCATGCTAAATTTGCTTTACAGGGTTGTTGAAGACAAAATGGAGGATGCCACTTTTGATTTACTTTATATATGTTATCTAAGGTGTGCTAACTCTGTTTTGTAGGGCTGACAAAAATGTTATAGCAACGTAGCTTCTTTCCCTTGGGGTCTTCTTTTCTTTTGTAGAGTTGGAAGTGTTATGATCAACCGATTATAAACATCTGAACTATCCAATTTAAGATGAAACACGAACCAAAGGATAAACCTCAACTAAACAATCAATGATAGTTCGGATGATGTCAATTGACGAGTTTGACATAGATTAAGACTTCGAAGTTTCACTTGGTGAACTTCATTTTGAGACTCCGAGGTTGTTCGTTTAATCATGACGTAAATCCTAACATTTGAGCCCCTGCATGATTATATGTCATGTAGGGGCAAAAATTCACGATAAAAAATATCTTGATATGATTTCAAGTTTAGTGCAAAACTTACTTATTGTTCTTAGTAATAAAATGAAAATATCACTAACTTTAAAGATAATCAACAATAAAAGAACATATTTTTTCATGAGCAAAAAATGTATGCTCTACAATTATCAAAATTTAATCAGTTGATAGAAACAAAAAATGATAGTAAATATTTTACAATCAAAAGATGATATAACTCTTCAGTTACTGTGTCAACCCCATTTTTTAAGTATTTACTTGTCTAATCATAAATTTTTATATTTATAGGAGTAACATTTAATTTTTTAATATTATATCAAAATTATGATCATAATAAATTTTTTAACAGTTAGATATATCTGTCCATCATGAGTAGGTTTCTGATGCTAAAAGCTAGGAATGCTAATATACAATTTTTGGCGCTAAATACATAAATAATTATAAATTATGTGTTACTATATAAAATTTTCAAAATAAAATGGCCAGTATATTTTAAATTTCCAATTTGGAGGGCATGGAGTAAACCCATTTCCTTTCAGCCGCGAAGTGGAGCCCAACCGTCATGTCGGAGTAACAGTACCTAGCAGGCANTTTGGCAAAAAGATCTTAAGCCTAAGCAAATATGGAAATCAAATCCCTTAATTTAGGGGACCATTGGTCCATTGCTCACTTAGCTTGGGTTAGGTGAGTTTTGGCTCAGTCTTAGGGTCCAACTAATGGTTGTGGTGGAGTTAATTTGATGGCCTTGGGGTGGTTAGGCTACATTTAGTGCATGGGTCCAAGTGGGAGCAAATGACCAAAATTTGGGTTTGGGCTAGGCTATCCATGTTAATTGGCTCAAATAAATGTTGTATTTGGTGTATATGATCATAAGGAACAACTTTAGTGAAGGATGAAAGTGGGTTTGAGTTCAATTGGATAGTCAATTTGGATGAATTTTGAAATTTGATCAATTTGGGCATATTGGGCTAGGTTTGGGTCTAGGTTGGGCTAACCTTGGGTCAGGTCCAAATTGATTGTTGTAAATAGTCAATAGGGATCTCATGAAGAGTTTTCAACATAAATTGGGTGCTAACTTCGGGGTTAAGACATTCAATTTGATGAGATTAGGTCATGTGGCCAAAATTGGGGCTTTGATCTAAATCAAAATTGGGCTCAAATGATGGACAAATTGGGCTTGGATTTGGTCTATATTGGTCATATCAATGGTGAATTTGAGTTTAAAATTGAAATTGGGAGAAATTGAGACCAAATTGGTAAACATTTGAGGTAGATTTGGGGAAAAATGAGTCTTTAAAAGGCAATTTGGGGGTTTTGGTCAAAGATGGTCAAATCGGCCAAATTAGGTTATGTGGTAGTTTGGAAAAATGAAATTGGAAATATTTGGGAGGTTTTGAGAATTTTTGGGATTTTTGGGAATTTTTTGGATTTTGGGCTAAGGAGTGGTATTTTGGTGGAAAATTTGGTGATTTTGGGTAGTTTGGGTGTTTTCAAGGTGTTTGAAATGATTTTTGAACCAATTTGGGTATTTTGAATAAATTTAAGAATTTTGGTCAAATTTGGGGTCCCAATGGTATCTATGTAATTTGGGAGAGTTTAAGGGCAAAATGCTAGGTTGGGTATCTTGGTAAAGTTGGAGTGCCAACCACCATCAATAAGTCATGGACCAATGAAAATCTCATTTTGGGTCCTCTATGTAGTGGTCTTAGTTAAACTCTAGCCTAGGGCTAGTCGGTTTAGGGGACCACCTACATGAGTCTCCCAAAAGTATCAAGGGGCCAAAGCCTAGAAGTTTAAGTTTAGGATTGTGAGTGCAAGTATGTACCTTAAGCCCTAGACCAACACCCAAGGTCAACTCTAAGAGTATGTACTAAGTGCTAGAGGTTATGATCAATATGTGGAACTTCAAGTTGAGTAGAGAAGAGGATAGAATTTACAATGGTGAGGGTTTCTTTTTTAGTTTTCTAAGAATAGTCAACAGGAAAGTCTTATGACTAGACCTTAGGCTACTAAAGTGGGAAAACTAAACCTCAACCAAAAGTGAGGTCAACAATGTGTAACTCCCCAATGGATAATGTCAAAGCATTTATTGTCACGACTACTCGAAATAGGAAAATACAATATTTTATGTTTGCTCAGTTTACAAGAAGAACAGTCAAATAATAAACTTTTATCTGTAAAACCAAGAACATCACTTCGCAACAAATGATTCAAAACAGCATTATTTGGATGACCTAATCGTCTATGCCAGATGTCAATCTTATTTTTAAACAACTGAAGAAGCTAATGACAACGTCCAAGGAATGACAAATTGTAATAGAAATAACTTACCCACTTTAGATCTATTTGATATCACCTTCCTCGACACCTGATCTTGCACAACACAACCATCACGAGAAAAGTGTACATCACAATTATTATCCACTATTTAACCAACAGAAAGTAAGTTTGTAGATAATTTATGAGAAGTCAAGACATGTCGGAAGGATGGGATAATATCATCAACTATTGTAATTGAAATATTATTTTCATCAGCAACTTGGATATGTTGAGTACAACTATACGGGCGTTGATTATGCAATATATCAGATATGTCAGTCATATGATTTGTGACGTCGGAATCAACAAACCAAGGAGAATGAACGGAAGTAATAGGCTTACCTTTCCCTTGAAAACTAAGAGCAGAAAAGGCAGAGAGAATCATCAATTGAACCATATTTAGTGTGAGAACAGATTGATTATTGTCGGCAGCTGTGGATGTCGAATCAAAATTGTGAAAGTCAGATATTGCAGCATTAAGGGTTGTGGTTTGTGGTTTTGAGGCCGTCTAGAACACTCTTTAATAATATGTTCATTTTTCTTGCAATAATTACAGAACTTCTTACTACGAGCAATATGACCAAATTCTTTTTAGTTGTAACACTGCTTTGTTTCCTTTCATTGAGTCTGAGCAGCATATACAACATTAACTATTTTTTATGATCTACCGGTTGCACTGATAGCGGCTTGTGTCGTCAATATTTGTTCTTCGCTCAGTAATTCACCAAAACATACATCTAAACAAGAAGTTGGTTCTCTGTTCAGCAATCCAACCCAAGCAGTTTCAAATTCGAGTCTGAGTTTCATCAAAAACTGATCACGATGACTCACTTCATGAATAGCCTGAAGACTAGCTAAATTCTCCTTTGACACATTAACATAGATAATGCAGAATATTAGCTCCATAAATTAAGAAAGCCAGAATAATATAGGTTAGCACGTGAGAGAGGAGGATCTACATTTATTGAGAGGCTTAATGGAGAAGTACAAAGAGAGTAAGAAGGATCTACATATGATTTTTATTGATTTAGAAAAGACTTATAATAGTGTTCCAAGAGAAGTATTTTGAAGAGTTCTAGAAAAAAAAAAGGTGTTGATGTGACTTATATTCGAGACGTTTAAGATTTGTATATTAGAGCTATTTCTTGTGTTCGAATAGAAGGAGGATTGACCAAGTATTTTCCTATTTCCATTGGATTACATCAGGGATCAGCTTTAAGATCATATCTTTTTTGTTTTATTTATGGATGCTCTTAATAGACATTTACAGGATGATGTAATTTGGTGTATGTTTTTCACTAATGATATCCTTCTTGTGGATAAGACTAGAAAAAAAGTTAAGGAAATAAATGAATTATGAAGGTCTACATTAGAGTCTAAAGGTCTTCGTTTAAGTAGATCTAAAATTAAATACATGGAATGTAATTTTCATTTTAGTAGATGTAGTGTCAGAGATGTAACTATGGGCAATCAAATCATTAAAAGGTGTGAACGTTTTTTATATTTCAGGCCTATTTTTTAAAGTGATGGTGATATAGATGGAGATGTTATTAGCAAAATTCAAATTGGTTGGTTGAAGTGGAGAAATGAATTGGGATTATTGTGTTATATAAAAGTGCCGCCAAAACATAAAAAAGAAATTTTATAAGATGGTGGTGAGACCGATAATGTTTTATGGTACAGAATAGTGGCCTTTAAAAGAGAAGCAGAAAACTAAGTTAAGTATTGATGTGATGAGAACGCTTAGTGGTGGACTAGCTTAGAGATAAAATGTGAAATGAACGTATCCGGGAAAAGGTTGGTCTAGCTCTAGTGGTAGACAAGATTAAAGAGAGTCGTCTTCGATGGTTTGGTCACATTGAACATCGACCATCTGATGATCTGGTTAGAATAGTAGATAACTTAGATTTGACTTATGTTAAGAAAGATAAAGGTAGACCTAAAAAGATTTGGGCATGTTGTATAAAAATGATCCTTAATTTATTAGAATTAAATAAAAATATGACACTCAATAGGACACAATGAAGAAAAAAGATTCATGTAGCCGACCCGACTTAGTGGGATAAAGGCTTATTGTTGTTGTTATTGTATTAATTTTGTATTTATTTTATTTTGCAATTTCAGCAGTTGGAATATTCTTATGATGATGATCCTCATAAAGAATAAGTTGTATTCTCTAATATCTATATTTCCTTTCCTTGGGGCAACTTGGTTCAACCCTCAAACCGATGGAATGATCTTCATGGGCCAAACAATGACTTAATATGGTATGCTATTTGGAGATATTATTAGAATGTATTGATTTATTATAAGTTTAGTAGCAGACCTTGAACACAATATAGCCGTTTAGGTTAGCACATCAACAAACATATGGCATATTGATGATAATAGCATATGTTAATGTTAAGATACTGATCACATTTAATACTACGCCGCTCAATATTGCAATAGTTAACATTCAAACTAAACAATAAAAGATTTGTTTGAGGTAATGTTGTAGTCTTCTCCCTACTTATTAACAACTTACATGTTGATATACTGTAGGGATTAGCTAGAACACAACATTTGTGTTCTACCACTTCATCTTGGAAAAGAAACTATAACAACAATGTACCAACTTGAAAAATAAAGATTGATTTGACATCAAAAGGTAGACTTTACCGAGCTTAAATAGTCCTAAAATCCTGTTTTATTATTTATTTCTCATTCAGCAAGGATCCAAAGTCTCTTACCTTTATTTACTGTGAAGAGGAGTCGGTATTGACGCAACAAAAACTTCTGCATCACATCCATCATTCTTTGTATCTTACGCAATTTAATTGCCATGTTCATAATTTAACTTTTTAGTAGATAAATGCCTAAACAGGAAATTGTCATAGAATTTAGTTTTTAATTCAGAAGATTTGAATAGTGTTGGCAGCTGCCAAATCTATCATGAAATAGTGTATTAAAAGTATCCAGGAACCCTGAACCTTATGTGTGGATAATACCGATCTACTTGGCCTAAAAAACAATGACAAGCTTTCTATCTATATTTTTCTCAGATATTGCTCTAGCTTAAATTCCTTACAAAAAATTTAGAGCACTGAAAGCCAAGATTAAAATGAAATTGAACCAACAATGTTAATCTTGATTTAACAGTAAAACATTGAGAATTTGAAGAAGTAACAAAAAATAATATTTTTATTCCATATGAAGCAATAATAAGTATCTCAATAAGATTGAAAATCTGGAGAATCCAAATTTTACAGTAAACTCATAGATGATAAGAATTTTTTCAGTAAACTATTACCATTTTAGCTTTCGCTTAATTGTCGAAATTTTAATAATTTAAAAAATAATAATATGAAGAAGGAGTCAAATCGGTGGACCTCACTGATGGAAAAGATCAAAATAGAACCAGTAAGAACAATCTTTTGATATTTACTAATTCACTAAAAATTGATGTCCCAGCGGGGGAAAAAAATTACAAATAGAAATATATCTTGCCAAAACATGAATAAAATCTGTATAAAAATAGTGATGAATACTACCAGAAAATTGAAAAGCTGATGAGTAAACTAAGCGAACGGCTTCCGGCCAATCCTAAAAATAGAATAAAATAAAAAAGGCTGGCTGCTCATGAATACATCTGCGCTCGAAGGTAATAAGAAGATTGAGAAAAAAAGCCGAACATCTTTAGTTCACAATTTATGGTAAGAGATGGCAATAATCGACAAAGGTAATAAGAAAATTGAGATAAATTGTAACCAAATCAATGGTAAAAAAAAGAAAACGATTCAGCAGAAGATAAAAAAAAAAGATNCTTTAGTTCACAATTTATGGTAAGAGATGGCAATAATCGACAAAGGTAATAAGAAAATTGAGATAAATTGTACCCAAATCAATGGGAAAAAAAAAAGAAAACGATTCAGCAGAAGATAAAATAAAAAGAATACAGTGCAGCCGGGGCCGATAGATCGGGAGGAAAGAGCGGAGGCGAGTCGGCGGCAGCGGCGATATATTTCAGCCCAGGTGTAAGCTGTGCTTCCGTGCAGCACCGCTGGGCGACGCGGGTTAATGACGGCCGCACGCTCCAAGAACAACAGCGGAGTCAGAGCTTCGTAGTTTGCAGCGTTCTTGGGCAACTCGTCTATGTCCCTCTCCATCTCAAATTCTCAATCACCCCTGCAATTTACTATCACTCAATCGCCGGAGCAGGAGAAGCAGAGCTTGTTCAGGACATTCATACTGGAGTGAGGGAGACAGACCTTTCGCGGATTGAGGGAGACAGGGAGAGAGGGAGAGAGAAGGTTGGTTTCCATCACTCCATGTTAAGATAGCAAGTGGTGGAATGAGGATACAATTTACATGTGACACGATTCTTATGTATTTATTTTTTGTTATTATTTATTTTTTTCCTTTTCTTTTTTTTTTTTTTAATGTGAAATAAATAAGAGATAATAAAAAGAATAAACATAATAAGAGAATTGATCAACTAAATCCCATCAACAGTTACAAATATGAACAAAAGTAAAGAAGTTGTCACCTACAAAATCACGAGGAACGACAATAGTCAACGGCAATAATCAATCCAAAATCGACAACAAAAAATAGGGAGAGTGCACAAAGAATAAGAACATCTAGCCGAAAGAAAGTGCTCACTAAGGGTGTGTTTGAAGCATTGTTGCCTAGCTGCTTTTTGGAGAAGCAGCTGCTCAGGTGCTGTTAAAAAGTTGTTGGAAAAGCAAGAGTTTGTTTGAACAATCTGTTGTGTTGAAATTGTTTCTGATAAAAAAGAATTTTGTCTTATTTATGTAATATAATAGAATAACTGTAGTTTTTAAAATAATTACAACATAATAACAGAAATAGATCTTACCACCGAAAAAACTTTAGTGGAGTGCAAAATACTCTAATATATAAAAAGTGATCAGTCGTTTCATGCATATATCTACAATAATGAGGAACACCAAAATAACCAGTAAGTCTAGAATGGCGTCCGTTTTCAAGACTTGACGATCAAGTCTTCGAAAAAATCTCCTCTTCACAGAAGCATCTCACCTGATTTAATCACTGACATGAGTGAGCTCATCTGTGTCATCAACCTAACGAAAATATTTGCAATATTAAGGTGACATGTTTCTGGGATAAGAGTAAAATCTCCTCCGATAGTTGTCTTTCCTCTTTGATTGGTACTCAACACACCTCTCGCCACAATGGCAGGACGGAACTCCCGAAGTACTTGATGATATTAAACTTATGTTTTTATGTGATTATAATACAATATGGCTTTAATTAACCAAAAAGAGTAGATATGCAAATGAACCATTAAAAATAATTCAACAGTTTTACAATAAAATTAAAATGTAGAAAGGACACATCAAGAAAACCTTAATACAAAATGCTACAAAAATATAGAAAATATACATGTATAAATACACCATATAGCTGAAATAGGAATCATCAACAAGAAGACAATACATAATGTTATATAAATACAATTGATGTGTTCACCAAAATATTTGTAATCTTTTCTCTTAACTGGATCATCTCGTGAACACCTTCACTCTCGAATTTGTTGTACTCGCTCGTATAA
Source organism: Phalaenopsis hybrid cultivar (assembly GCA_002079205.1). Classification (NCBI taxonomy): domain Eukaryota; kingdom Viridiplantae; phylum Streptophyta; class Magnoliopsida; order Asparagales; family Orchidaceae; genus Phalaenopsis; species Phalaenopsis hybrid cultivar. The sequence goes on along the minus strand of JXCR01031671.1, from coordinate 115,480 downwards.
CTGTCCTCATCAGACAATCAATGCCCGGCTCGATGTTTGAATGCTTCCTTGTGGACGTCATTAGAATGAGCACATCCAGGGTCATGCAATTTTTGGGTGGGGTCCTTTATTGTAGCTTAGACATTGATGCATGTTGCTTCAACACGAAGAAGCATACTATCAAGCTTTTCCTCCAGCTCCTGCTCAATGCCAAAAAGTCTGATTTTGTTAGCGTTCGGCAGGACCTACAATTGATAAAATTTTTTTTTAAAGAAGCTGAATTTCAATGTAATTACAATTTGATAGAAGAGTTTATATTTACAAAAATTTTCTCTTGTCAGTACTCCTCTAGTGCATTCATTGTTTTCTTAATAGAGTTCCACCCTAATCCAGTAACCCCTCTATTCAGCTCCTTCTATAACTTCCAATTCTTTTAAAGTTGATCTCATTTATATTTCAACTAAGTTTTTTTACATAATCTATTGGTTCTTTCTTGAAAGTTTTTTTGTGATATTTTGTCAACCTTCTTTATGGAAGTGTATGGTCAATCCATGCCAATTTCTACCTCCCTCAAGCATAAATCACAAAATATTATATTTGTCTCCTTATCTCAAATGATAGATATCCCACATTTCTTTCGTTTACCCTTCTAATGTATCAATCAATAAGAACAGATGGTTGAAGCAATATTATTTAGCTTGTAAAATAAAATTACTTAAAGAAAAAAGGTTAAGATATAGATTTCAAAATAGAGCTCAATGAGATCAACCTATCAAAGAAGGCTCCATCCAGGATTACCAATTATGTCATTTAGCCTTAAATACCAGCTGGTATCGGTGGCAAACTTCGGCATATGTGAAGTAATACCATATAGTATATGTGACAGATATGAAGGATCAATTACTGAATTCACAATTGGTGATTAGTTGAGCATTTATTTTATTTTTTCCATCATCTCTCTACAAAGCATTTCTAATAAAATGAAAAGTGTCACTGATACAGACTTTAAAACCAACACTTCATGTTTGCATTAGCTCAGAAAACTAACTTATAGATTAAAGAAGAGACAAGAGCAACCAATTTAACCATCTAACATCAGAACTTTAATATTTAAATAAATTCAATATAAATTTTCAAAACAAAGAGCAGTGCACATCTATCCACACATAACTTGTCTTGATTGAGCAGGACGAAAATGGAAGGTGATATCAACATCTAGATCTAAACTTCACATTTGCATCAGAACAAAAGCATTCCCAATAGTAAATTTTAAAAAAAATAAACAGTGCTAAAATTTCTCTCCATAAAATGTTTCTCTAGATTAAACAAGAGACCACAACAACCAAATTATCCATCTAATATCAAAACTTTCATATATAAAATAGCTTTAACATAAGCTTTCAAAACAAAGAGTAGTGCACATATTGACATATATCTCTCCATGCATAACTTTTCTCAATTGAGTAGGAGGGAAATGGAAGGTGATATCAATATGTAGAGTCTAACTTTCACGTTTGCATCAGAACAAAAACATTCCCAATGATTTAATCAAAAAACAAAAAGTGCTAAAATTTCTCTTCGTATAATGTTTCTGTAGAATGAACTAGAGGCAATAACTATCAAATTAATCATCTAACATCAAAACTTGAATGTAAAAAATAGCTTCAACATTACTTTTCAAAACTAAGAGCACTGCACATATATCTTTATATGTATAACTTTTTTCTGGTTAACATGAGAAAAATGGAAGGTGATATCAATATTTAGTATCTAATCTTCACGTTTGCATAAGAACAATGGCATTCCCATTGATATAATTTTTCATTAAAAAAAACAAACATTAATAAAATTTCTCTCCATAAAATGTTTCTCTAGATTGAATAAGAGCAAATGGCAACCAAATTAACCATCTAACATCAGAACTCTAATATATAAAATAACTTCAACATAATTTTTCAAAACAAAGTGCAATGCCCATATATCTCTACATTTATAACTTTTCTGATTAAACAAAAGGAAAATGGAAGGTGATAACTTATATAGCATTTAACATTCATGTTTGCATTAGCTTAAAGACATTCTCAATGGTTTAATATTTTAAAGAAACCACATACGATTAGAATTTTTTTCAGAAAATGGATATCTAGACTTAAGAAGAGGCAAAATCAACCAAATTAATCATCTAACATCACCAACGTCACTGTACAACATTGTTGTCAAATTACAAATGACTATTTTTCACTACTGATGTTGCTAGATCACTATTGCGTGGTGGCCACTGCCATTGGTGATAACAAATATTTATCTCTTTTACATGCCTCTAGCCATCAATTTTCCATCATTGCAGCATTATCGTTGTCACTTCCCTAATATTCTCTCCACTTCTTGTAATATTAATTTTTATTGTTCAAGGGTAGATAAATTCTTCTAACGTTTATTTGAATAGTGGAACCATTTCTACTGGGCTAGACCCTGTAATTTTGACCTTTTCATATTTTTTCAGATAAAAACCTCTAGTGTCTCGTTTATCAGCTCTATATTTATCTGTGTATGCAAGATTTTCGTGTAATGCTAGGAGGTTAATATATCCTTTTCTGCGAGTTAGCTGACATGCAACAATAACTTACCCAAGTTGTTAACAATGGGCCAATAATGATGGCTTAGCAGTAATCAGACAGTTTTATGTCATCATAAAATATATCAATTGTTAGGAAACATTATTTGCTATTATAAATATCTTGACACCACAAATTCAATGATTTAGATGGATTAGTACTTTAATCTTCAAAATCTTAAGAACATTTGTAGATCAAATTGAACATAGCAAAAAAATAGCAACAATAGTACATCATTATTTCTCAAAGTATTATCAATACAACACCACAATTGATGATCGTTAATTTAAGGTTTAAAAAGGCCATAGAATTTTTAGGTAATCAGAATCTAGTTAGAGTAATTGTACAAATTAATGCAAATTTTGATGGAATCTAAGGCTACAAAATGTGTTTCCATTAGGAAGAGAGAGTCGATTGCCCTTTGCCTTGTCCAAGATTGGACAAGTTTGCTCTGTTTTGGATCGCTTCAATGAAGCCAAGAACCCAAATGTGCATACAATTATAAAATTTTTTATGTTGCAAGAATCATCCTAGGAAGCAAACTCTTCACTATACATTTAAATTATTTGCAATTCATTTAATAAACTATTTGACTCACTCACGAAATATGATATTAATATTAATATTCGTGCTTCAACTAATGAAAATATTAATATCACAATAAACTCTACTGATCTACTCAAATATTTCTTATATTTCACAAATTTACAAGCATCTTGGCAAAGTTCATACAACATATCAAGTTTGCAATCTTTATTTAATCTTTAAGTCTGAAAATATCATCTCTCCAAACCATTGGTTCCACTAAAGTAGCCATCAACCACTAATTTTTGCACTTACCTCCATATAAACTTTGCATTCTTTTTTGTTATCCTTTAGTCCGGAAAAGACATCTTTCCAACCCTTTGAATCCACAAAAACAGTTCAATCACCCGTTTTTCACTTTACCTCCTCATAAACTCTGCAATTGTAATCCTCACAACATCAAAAAAGCCAATGCGGCACCTTCTTCACCAAAGCCCATTCCTCTATGGTCCTCAAGCTTGGCTTCCACCCCTTTTTTGAATACTGCCTCTGTAATATAATCTCTGACTGGCAATCCATCCCCTCTGACGATTCATCATTCATCATATTCGGTGGCAACTTTGACCTCATCCCCACCTTTNTACATTTACCTCCATATAAACTTTGCATTCTTTTTTGTTATCCTTTAGTACGGAAAAGACATCTTTCCAACCCTTTGAATCCACAAAAACAGTTCAATCACCCGTTTCTCACTTTACCTCCTCATAAACTCTGCTATTGNTACATTTACCTCCATATAAACTTTGCATTCTTTTTTGTTATCCTTTAGTACGGAAAAGACATCTTTCCAACCACTAATTTTTACATTTACCCGTTTCTTACTAGTCCTCACAACATCAAAAAAGCCAATGCGGCACCTTCTTCACCAAAGCCCATTCCTCTATGGTCCTCAAGCTTGGCTTCCACCCCTTTTTTGAATACTGCCTCTGTAACAAAATCTCTGACTGGCAATCCATCCCCTCCGACGATTCATCCTTCATCATATTCGGTGGCGACTTTGACCTCGTCCCCACCTTCCTAGTCCCCATCGGCAACACAACATACGTCTTCTCCACCTCTAATTTATAGTCAGCCGGCAATGGAACCGGCTTTCCACTCGTAAGTTGAGCAACAAAATGGCTCGGATGCTCGAGCATAAGCTCCGCAACTGTCATCGAGCTTTCGATCGGGCGAGCTCCACCGTCCGGCAGAAACACGAAATTGCCAACTCTCTTTTGGCAAGAGAGCAAATTCCCCATGGCTACAAGCTGAGAAGGAGGTGGCAAGTTGAAAAAATGAATTTTGAGTTTAAATAATATTGTGGAAGGGGAGTTCGTTAAACTGCTCCGGGTTAATGAGGTAGATGCGCGTTGATAATTTGAAAGAGACGCATGTGCGGAACAGGGAGCATGGTAGGTTTCCACGGGATGCGTGCCACGTGGAATTGAGGATGGAAAGGATGGATGAGATTGGTAAATAGAGTTGTTTTGTGTTTGAAAGAGGGTAGCGGGAGCGAATGCATCTGGAGATTTAGCGGTTGGGCTCCGCGTGCCGACCCGCGAACGTTTGGGTTTGGTCGACGGGAACCTACCGAATCCGGGAGTATTGGCTGTAGCCTTCTGTGTGGCTTAACGCTTAACAACAGAAGTAGATTGGGTGCAGCCTTCTGTATGGCCTCAAGCCCATTAAATAATAAAAAAACAAAGCACGGGGCATTTACATAAATACCACTAAATTCACATGTATTTACGTATCAATCAACACCGAAACTTTAATTTTACATTTTGTTGTGGTATATAAAAATAGAATAAAACGACTACGAAGCGGAAAATAGTACGAGTAAATTCACCCCAATAAAAGTAACACAGTAGAACATACATATTTATGTGGTTCAACAAATTGTCTATGTCTACAAGTTACAAAAGATTTTACAACTTAAGGAATTTACACTAGTTGATCGTCTCGACTTACAAGAGGGATCTATCACTTCCTTGCTCTCTTTTCTTCTCTCTCTACATCGAGGTACGCCGAAGAAAATGAACTTACAAGAGAAATAAACCCAATTTCTCTTCTGCCACAAGCCACTAAGAAGAAGCCAATGAAGACCAATCTTCTTCTTCTTCTTCTTTCTTCTTCTTTCTGCCGCAAGAAACTACTGGTTGCAATTCTCTTCCTCTGTCCTGTGGAAGCCCGAAGAAGACACAAAAAATATCGTGCAAAATATGAAGGAGAGCCTCTCCTTTTATCGTGAAAATGAGGCGAAGCGATGCTTCCGGGCTAAGGAAAGGCGAGAGACGGGAGCGGAGATGTTGAGACAGAGGAGCAGGAGCGGGATCGTGGTCGTGACAGAGAGGGAGCGGGAGTCAGGTTGGGCGGACCGGGCTCCATCATAACACATTTATCCATCCAAATCTTGCATATTACAAAAAAAAAAAAAAAAATACCACCACTTAAACTCTTAAAAATTGCAGTACACCTTTTCAAGCATAAAGAAGGTGGCAATTTGTAAAAATTGAAATTTATTTGCTTCATCTATAAATACATAAGAATTGAGTGGTATGCATGTAAATATTCCAAACTTTTATGTATTTAATAATATTAATAATTAAAATAAGGAATAGTAAACATTATTAAACTAAAACCGCCCTTCATAGTTAATAGAGAGTTGAAAATATAGGCTAATATATTATCATATGACAACCTTATCAATTCAATATTTAAAATCAATGGATAAATATCACTATTAATTTTTGTGAGGTGGAGAGGCTTCAATGAATTTGTTTAATTGAATGACTTCCTCCATATTGTAGAAACTTAAAATAGATTTTATCATATAAAAGTTAATTATAAGTTCATTCTTATAATCTGAGGGTTGACAAGCAAAAAAAAAGCGAAAAATAATAATGTTTAATGTCATCGACACGATGTTTCTGATAGTTCATCGTGCAATATATGACTGCGTGGCCGGATCCAGACTGTCGTCTGGACTCGTAACAATAATTGATACCAACAATACTATATATATATATATATATATATATGTAAATTATGTTGTATGTATGTAAGACACTTATTAATTATCATGTCGTTGTGATTTTTTGAGCGGGAATGAATTTAAATTTGATTGTGTATAGCCTTATTTAGGTTTAAACAAGCACATTATGGTCATATATATAAATAATTGTGAATTGTGTAGTGTATATGTCACTTTGCTATTAGATTTATCTGTTAGTATGCAAGTTAAGTTCATATATTTTATACAAAAACTTATAAAAATTTAGTGGTACGTAAGTTAATAACATTTCGTATATGATACCCGTCGATCAATTTTTTTTGTTCAGTATATCGGCAATATTGCATCTATAAGTGACTATATGGAATTTGGTGCTTCATTTTCAAATAATATACTACACAATTTAGTACTTCTAGATAGCAATTGCATACGATATGACGTACATTTAATGAATTCTTTTATCAAATAGATAGGTACGGGAATTTGTATTGTAAAGTCATGGATGTACAATACACTGTATTTGGATAGAAAATAACCTACTGAGGAGTTCTTGAACTGTGTGGAGTTTTTTATGCAAGAATCATTTTAGTTTCCGACTTGCTTATATAAGGGTAAGCTTTGATGCTCGTGTCCAAAATCAAAACTTAATTGTACTTAACGGCTGACAAAGTCAAGTATGATTTATACCGTAGGGGATTTTAACCAGATTATTGGTTTTAGACTTTACATGACAATGTTGAACCTAACATCTACACTGAAGCTGATTCTTCAATGAGCTTTGATTCTTCGACGAGCTATGATCCTCCATATGAGTTTGGCTCGAGTAAATTTGTAGAAATGATGTTCGATGGAACAAAGCCTCATTATCCGATTCAAGGGAAGAAAGTGCCACCAAACAAAGAAGTTTAAATATTTTGTGAATTATTGAATGTGGCACAAAGACCACTGTGAGAAGATTGCGCGTCTCATTTTGAGTTAATTATGACTTTCATAATATTGACAATTAAAATAGAGTTTAACCTACCCTAAGAATAGTTTGATCATGTTACATTATTACTAAAAGAGACAAATTTATAGAGAAATTTAATGTCAAGGGATTTATGCAGAGAAGACAGATTGTTTTGTATTTAAAGCTAGTCTCTAACTTATATTTAAAATCAGAGAAGACAAATTGTTTTGTCAATGGTTGCATGTTATTTTATAAGGATAAAACAGTGGAGAATCAATGCAGATTTTGTGAGTCTTCTAGATTTAAACCTTAGACATAAAAAGTAAGAAATAGAAAGAAGTTCCATATAAGCACTTCTTTTATTTGTTACTTATTCCTTATCTTCAAAGATAATTTCTTTATATGTATACTATTCTGCATATGAGATGTAAACATAATGTATTTGGTGAAATTAGTTTAATTAGCCATTCTTTAGATAGAGAAGTATAAAAATTTGTTTATCGTACTTTTCTTGCATGTACTGTGGAGGCACATAATATTAGCTTTAGTATGTTTTGATAGGGTTTACGATATACAGTCAAGCCGCCTCGCCCTCCTCACGTTGGTTTGTGATCATTAGTCTGTATAATATTTCACCTTAGATGTGTATATCTACTCATTACATATTTCTAACATTGATTATTTCAGATCTCAATGACCCAGAATGAAGAATTGATATCGATTTACAGCTTTTAATAGATGGGCTACAAATTCTTTGAGAAATAAGGGTCATCACATGTGTTGTTTTTATAAAAAAAATCCCAAATAAAAGTAGCATTAATGTGGATAATAAGTGAATTTTCAGTGTATGAAATATTATTAGGATGGAGCACTACAGGAAAGTTAATTTGCTCATATATTTTTATGTGTTGATCACTCTTTCAAGCAAAATAAAAATGCATTCAGACAACATATAGTTGAAAAATCAGAGACACCACAAAGATTAATTGGGAATGAATTATTCCAGATTATTAGTGCAATTTTAGAGATTATTGTCCGAAGCCATCTTCACAACATCTCCCTTATTTTGGTGTTAATCATAATCAGACAATTTTGGGATCAACCTTATATACCAATTTGATTATGTATAATCTTGATGTTATGTGCATAGAAAAAATGTTTTTGATAATATTTTCAATACTATGGTGGATGTTAAGATCAAAACTAAGGATAAAGTGAATGTCTGACTGGACTTGAAGAAGATTTATAGAAGAAGGGAGTTAGGGATTCAAGAGACTATTGTTGATAAACTTATCTTACTTTAGTTGATCGAAGAATAATTTGTAAGTGCATGTAGTCATTAACATTTTCAACCAAGTATGTTTCAAATTTGAGCCACTGTGTTGATCCGGGAGCAGGAAAGATAAAACCTTGACTATCTTATTTTCTTACAAAGTTTGATGTTAATTGTATTTAGCCACTTGTCGAGTGAAATACTCAACTCATTGATTAAAATTAGTTAATTAATTAGAAATTTAGGTGCAGTTCATTTAAAACTTGATACATTAGGATAATTAGAAGCAAATATTTTAAGTAGTATTTTGCAAGTTTGAAATTTTTTTTTTTACCCAGCTGTCTTGACTTAATAGGGCATCTAACCATACATCTACCATATGAAGGTATTTTTGGTGGTCCAGTATAATATCACTGAATGTATACATTTGAGTTGTAATAATGTATGAACTAGATAATTATTTAATTAAAATTATTAACAAATTATACTAAATAATTATTATATTATAGATTTTTGAATAAGCAGAGCTGCAGAAGAGAACTAGGAAGAATAAAATCCAAGTAGAATGCTCAATATGTGTGACATATTTATTACAAGTGACTACTACTTTCAGCTTCTACTACTTTGATAAACGAGAACACACCGATGAGCTAGTAGGTGAGGTGCCTATGTTTACGATTTCTATTTTACACTAGTTAGGTGAAGCATCGAAGAGATCCATAACATATTATCTCAATGATCATAAGCTCAAGCAATGACTTCTTATGTTCTTCTCATATGTGATGAAGTTCAGCCTTATCAAAGATAATATACCCCACTCACTTGTTTTAGTAGAAAGAAAGGATCAAATTTATTAATATAAAATAGATTGGGTAGTTTTCATTAGAAGTGAATCTTGAACGACTATTAAACTTCAGAATAGTGTTGAACTCGCTCATCAAGAAAGAGAAAAACCAATTTTTTGCATTCTAGCTGAGTTTATCCATTAAGAAATTATTTTTAATGAGTATGACTTTGGCGATGGTTTATATGAAGAAAGTATAATTTTAAATTCTAGTTACTCATCAGATGATGTATAATAAGATGTGTACGGTATTTAATTTATTTTATTATTAAATGCTTGATCTTCTACTTTTTGTTTTATCTTCTATTTATAATTTCACCTTCTGCTTGTTGTTTATATTTCTATTTTAAGTAGTGTTAGTTTTGTAGATTGTACTTTACATTTTGATCATGCTTTTATTTATTATTATTTCTTCTATTTTAGTTGTGGTAATTTGTAGATTGCACTTTATATTTTAATTGTATTTCTGTTTAATTTTTTTTATTTCTTCTGTTATCTTAATTTTTGTTGTGTATTACTTAATTCTCCTTTTCTTGATGCAGACGCCTTCAGAAGGCGGTGATGATCTCCCTCCACGCGGGAGACACCATCACAGTTATTACAGAATGAAGAATATCATCAGAAGATGAGGTAGTAGCATGCAAACAAGCACTTCTATCTTGGATACTACCACAGCAATGATTCCCTCTGCTCCCTATGCAAAAGCCATCACCTCGACGCCGTCACAACCAACCATACCATCACTACCGCCTACATTGCATGCATGTGGTTCTTCTACTTATGTCTCCAATCCTTTTACTTCTGTTGAATCGAGGTGTGTCAGGCGGTACAAGACGCACATTGAAGGTGGAGCCNTTGAGCAACAAAATGGCTCGGATGCTCGAGCATAAGCTCCGCAACTGTCATCGAGCTTTCGATCGGGCGAGCACCACCGTCCGGCAGAAACACGAAATTGCCAACTTTCTTTTGGCAAGAGAGCAAATTCCCCATGGCTACAAGCTGAGGAGGTGGCAAGTTGAAAAAAATGAATTTTGAGCTTAAATAATATTGTGGAAGGGGAGTTCGTTAAACTGCTCCTGGTTAATGAGGTAGATGCGCGTTGATAATTTGAAAGAGACGGATGTGCGGAACAGGGAGCATGGTACGTTTCCACGGGATGCGTGCCACGTGGAATTGATGATGGAAAGGATGGATGAGATTGGTAAATAGAGTTGCTTTGTGTTTGAAAGAGAGTAGCGGGAGCGAATGNCGTGCCACGTGGAATTGATGATGGAAAGGATGGATGAGATTGGTAAATAGAGTTGCTTTGTGTTTGAAAGAGGGTAGCGGGAGCGAATGCATCTGGAGATTTAGCGGTTGGGCTCCGCGTGCCGACCCGCGAACGTTTGGGTTTGGTCGACGGGAACCTACCGAATCCGGGAGTACTGGCTGTAGCCTTCTGTGTGGCTTAACGCTTAACAACAGAAGTAAATTGGGTGTAGCCTTCTGTATGGCCTCAATCCCATTAAATAATAAAAAAAACAAAGGACGGGGCATTTACATAAATACCGCTCAATTCACATGTATTTACGTATCAATCACAACCGAAACTTTAATTTTACATTTTGTTGTGATATATAAAAATAGAATAAAACGACTATGAAGTGGAAAATAGTATGAGAAAATTCACCCCATTAAAAGTGGAAAAAATAGAATAAAACGTATAGATTTATGTGGTTCAACAAATTGTCTATGTCTATGGAGTTACAAGGATTTTACTATTTGAGGAATTTACACTAGTTGATCGTCTCGACTTACAAGAGAGATCTCTCATTTCCTTGCTCTCTCTTCTTCTCTCTCTACACCGAGATACGCCGAAGAAGATAAACTTACAAGAGAAATAAGCTCAATTTCTCTTCTGCCACAAGCCACTAAGAAGAAGCTAATTGAGAACAATTTTCTTCTTTTTTCTGCCGCAAGAAACTTCTGGTTGCACTTCTCTTCCTCTGTCCTGTGGAAGCCCGAAGAAGAACACAAAAAATGCCGTGCAAAATCTGAAGAAGAGCCGCTCCTTTTATCGTGAAAAGGAGGCGAAGCGATGCTTCCAGGCTAAGGAAAGGCGGGAGACGCGAGCGGAGGCGGGAGCGGGAGATGTCGAGACAGAGGAGCAGGAGCGGGATCGTGGTCGTGACAGAGCGGGAGCGGCAGTCGAGTTGGGCAGACGGAGCTCCATCATAACACATTTATCCATCCAAATCTTGCATATTACAAAAAAAAAAAAAAAAAACACGGCCACTTAAACTTTTAAAAATTGCAGTACACCTTTTCAAGCATAAAGAAGGTGGTAATATGTAAAAATTGAAATTTATTTGCTTCATATATAAATACATAAAAATTGAGTGGCATGCATGTAAATATTCCAAACTTGTATGTATTTAATAATATTAATAATTAAAATTAGGAATAGTAAACATTATTAAACTAAAACCGCCCTTTATAGTTAATAGAGAGTTGAAAATAAAGGCTAATATATTATCACATGACAACCTTATCAATTCAATATTTAAAATCAATGGATAAATATCACTATTACTTATTGTGAGGTGGAGAGGCTTCAATGAATTTGTTTAATTGAATGACTTCCTCCATATTGTAGTAAGTTAAAATAGATTTTATTTTATAAAAGTTAATTATAAGTTCATTCTTGTCAAAAAAATAAAAAATAAAAAAAGTGAAAAATAATAATGCTTAATGTCGTCGAGAAGATGTTTCTGATTGATCATCGTGCAATACACGACTGCGTGCCCGGATCCAGACTGTCGTCTGGACTCGTAACAATAATTGATATCAACAATACTATATGCTAGGAGTATATTGGTGGAGATGGATTTGTTTCTTAAGATTGTTGCACTAGAAATAGATGCAATAATGTTCATGTCCTTCAGAGTAGGTCAAATTGAAATGGGTTATAATATATACAAGTTGTTTGATGGATTTACATTAAATGGTGGCGATCGATTTTTTTTATAGCATATTTGATGGAGCGCATAAAAAGTTAGGCTCCATTTGGGGCCGCTTTTTTGTGGCTTCGCGGCACCGAATCGTGAAAATCGACTGTTTGGCTCCCAGCGTCGCGGCAGAACGAAGCTGAAGCGGAAGAAAAGCGGGTGGATATCCACCCCGTGGCCCCAGCTTTCGACTCGTCAAAAACTTTTTTTACCCTCGGCGCAAAGAAACCTCGTCCCGCCTATTCCCGCGCCGCCTCGTCAGCTCGTCTCCCCGCACGCGTTCTTCTTCCGAGAGCGTTCTTCTTCCTCAACCAGGACCGAACCATCCGCGTGAGTTCTTCTTCCTCGACACCAGGAACAAACCCTCCGCGCGCGAAGACCAGGACCAAACCCTCCCGCGTGCGTTCTTTTTCCTCCTCGACACCAGGACCGAAGCCTCCGCGAGCGTTCTTCTTACTCGAGCGTTCTTCTTCCTCGACACTAGGACTGAACCCTCCGCGTGTGTTCTTCTTCCTCGACAACAGGACCGAACTCTTCCACGCACCTTCTTCTTCCTCCATCAGAACCGAACACTCTGCGCGTTCTTGCCGCGCAAGTTCTTCAATGTTTTGAAAAATTCCAAAATCAAATTTTATTTTGTAGGACATAAAGTGGGTGGCACATAATTCTTATGTATTTATGTATCTCACACCTAAATTTTTATATTTACATATATGACACTTTGGTGCTTTAAACATATGCATCAAAAGGTGTATTTCACTTTTTTTAAAGTAATAATAATGCTATTTTTTATGCATTATTAAAGTTTTGAGTGCTATGCGTGTAAATATGAAAATTTGGGTGGGAGATGTGTAAATACAAAAAAAATTGTGTGCTATGTATGTAAATGCCCAATTTGCAAATAGTACTACGTATTAAATTTATAAATATTAAATATTGAGTGGTATGTATATATATTAAATATTGAGTTTTTTATGCAAGAAGCACTTTAGCTTCCGACTTGCTTATATAAGGGTAAGCTTTGATGCTCATGTTCAAAATCAAAAATTAATTGTACTTAACGGCTGACAAAGTCGAGTATGATTTATACCGTAGGGGATTTTAACCAGATTATTGGTTTTAGACTTTACATGACAATGTTGAACCTAACATCAACAGTGAAGCTGATCCTTCAATAAGCTTTGCTTCTTTGGCGAGCTATGATCTTCCATATGAGTTTGGCTCAAGTAAATTTGTAGAAATGATATTCGATGGAACAAAGCCTCATTATCCGATGCAAGGGAAGAAAGTCCCACCAAACAAAGAAGTTTAAATATTTTATGAATTATTGAATGTGGCACAAAGACCACTGTGGGAAGATTGTGCGTCTCATTTTGAGTTAATTATGGCTTTCATAATATTCACAATTAAAAAAGAGTTTAACCTACCCTAAGAATAGTTTGATCATGTTACATTATTACTAAAAGAGACAAATTTGTAGAAAAAATTAATGCCACGGGATTTATGCAGAAGGAAAAAGCTAGTCTCTAAGTTATATTTAAAATCAGAGAAGACATTGTTTTGTCAATGGTTGCATGTTATTTTATAAGGATAAAACAATGGAGAATCAATGCAGATTTTGTGAGTCTTTTAGATTTAAACCTTAGACATAAAAAAGTAAGAAATACAAAGAAGTTCCATATAAGCACTTCTTTTATTTGCTACTTATTCCTTATCTTCAAAGATTATTTCTTTATATGTATACTACTCTGCATATGAGATGTAAGCATAATAGATTTGGTTAAATTAGTTTAATTAGCCATTCTTTAGATAGAGAAATATAAAAATTTGTTTATCGTACTTTTCTTGCATTTACTGTGGAGGCACATAATATTAGCTTTAGTATGTTTTGATAGGGTTTACAATATACAGTCAAGCCGCTTGGCCCTCCTCACGTTGGTTTGTGATCATTAGCCTGTATAATATTTCACCTTAGATGTCTATATCTACTCATTACGTATTTCTAACATTGATTACTTCAGATCTCAATGACCCAAAATGAAGAATTGATATCGATTTACAACTTTTGATAGATGGGCTACAAATTCTTTGAGAAATAAGAGTCCTCACATGTGTTGTTTTTATAAAAAAAAATTCCAAATAAAAGTAGCATTAATGTGGATAATAAGTGAATTTTCAGTGTATGAAATATTATTAGGATGGAGCACTGCAGGAAAGTTATTTTGCTTATTTATTTTTATATGTTGATCACCCTTTCAAGCAAAATAAAAATGCATTCAGACAACATATAGTTGAAAAATCAGAGACACCACAAAGATTAATTGGGAATGAATTATTCCAGATTATTAGTGCAATTTCAGAGATTATTGTCCCAAGCCACCTTCACAACATCTCCCTTATTTTGGTGTTAATCATAATCAAAGAATTTTGGGATCATCCTTACATACCAATTTGATTATGTATAATCTTGATGTTATGCAGATAGAAAAAATGTTTTTGATAATATTTTCAATACTATGGCGGATGTTAAGAACAAAACTAAGGATAAAGCGAATGTCTGACTGGACTTGAAGAAGATTTATAGAAGAAGGGAGTTAGGGATTCAAGAGACTATTGTTGATAAACTTATCTTACTTTAGTTGATCGAAGAATAATTTGTAAGTGCATGTAGTCATTGACATTTTCGACCAAGTATGTTTCAAATTTGAGCCACTATGTTGATCTAGGAGTAGGAAAGATAAAACCATGACTATCTTGTCTTTTTACAAAGTTTGATGTTAATTGTATTTAGCCACTTATTGAGTGAAATACTTAACTCATTGATTAAAATTAGTTAATTAATTAGAAATTTATGTACAGCTCATTTAAAACTTGATACATTAGGATAATTAGAAGCAAATATTTTAAGTAGTATTTTGCAAATTTGAAAAAAAATTTCTATNATTGATTAAAATTAGTTAATTAATTAGAAATTTATGTACAGCTCATTTAAAACTTGATACATTAGGATAATTGGAAGCAAATATTTTAAGTAGTATTTTGCAAATTTGAAAAAAAATTTCTACCCAGTTGTCTTGACTTAATGGGGCATCTGCCCATACATCTACCATATGAGGTGATTTTTGGTGGTCCAGTATAATATCACTGAATGTATACATTTGAGATGTAATAATGTATGAACTAGATAATTATTTAATTAAAATTATTAACAAATTATACTAAATAATTATTCTATTATAGATTTTAGAATAAGCATAAGAGAACTAGGAAGAATAAAATCCAAGTAGAATGCTCAATATGTGTGATATATTTATTACAAGTGACTACTACTTTCAGCTTCTACTACTTTGATAAACAAGAACACACCGATGAGCCAGTAGGTGAGGTGCTTATGTTTACGGTTTCTATTTTACACTAGTTAGGTGAAGCATCGAGGAGATCCATAACATATTATCTCAATGATCATAAACTCAAGCAATGACTCCTTATGTTCTTCTCATATGTGATGAAGTTCATCCTTATCAAAGATAATATACCTCACTCACTTGTTTTAGTAGAATGAAAGGATCAAATTTATTAAGATAAAATAGATTGGGTAGTTTTCATTAGAAGTGAATCTTGAACAACTATTAAAATTCAGAATAGTGTTAAACTCGCTCATCAAGAAAGAGAAAAGCCAATTTTTTGCATTCTAGCTGATTTTATCCATTAAAAAATTATTTTTAATAAGTATGACTTTGGTGATGGTTTATATGAAGAAAGTATAATTTTAAATTCTAGTTACTCATCAGAGGATGTATAATAAGATGTGTACGATATTTAACTTATTTTATTATTAAATGCTTGATCTTCTACTTTTCGTTTTATCTTCTATCTATAGTTTCACATTCTGCTTGTTGTTTATATTTCTATTTTAAGTAGTGTTAGTTTGTAGATTGTACTTTACATTCTGACATGCTGTTATTTATTATTATTTCTTCTATTTTTAGTTGTGGTAGTTTGTAGACTGCACTTTATATTTTAATTGTATTCTCTTTAAATTTTTTTTATTTCTTCTGTTATCTTAATTTTTGTTGTGTATTGCTTAATTCGCCTTTTCTTGATGCAGAGGCCTTTGGAAGGCGGTGATGATCTCCCTCCAAGCGGGAGACACCATCACATTTATTATAGAATGAAGAATATTATCAGATGATGTGGTAATAGTATGCAAACGAGCACTTCTATCTTGGCTACCACAACAATGATTCCCTCTGCTCCCTATGCAAAAGCCATCACCTCGATGTCGTCATAACCAACCATACCATCACTACCGCCTACATTGCATGCAGGTGGTTCTTCTACTTATGTCGCCAATCCTTTTACTTCTATTGATTTGAGGTGTGTCAGGCGGTAGAAGACACAAATTGAAGTTTGAGCACATTAGTCTTATGTAAGTTTTATAAAACAACAAAATATATTATATTATAGATTTTTGTTTATAAAATTAAAAATATATTCTTTTCAAATTTTATCCATCTAGGTCATTCGTCCCATCAAGAATATCATACAGAGCATGTTTGACTCTCAAACTTATCATGAACAAAGATCCATATTGAAGTTTATGATATATGGTTTAGAGAATTTGGGGTAAACCGTAGACATTAATATTATGTAGAAGCAATTCTCTTAGCTCCTCGAGCATGATGCAAATATTAGAAGGAGCATTGAGTCTAGAGGGGGAGCCTATCTCTATGATATGTTCGCTGAGATATGAAAAGTGGGTGAATGCTGTGCGGCTTGGAGAGGACTTATGTCTCCATTTTCACAGAGCCTAGGACACTTCTGACTATGTCAAGAAGACTCAACAAATGAAGCAGAACCAACCTTCAAATTGTGGTGGCATAGACTCCTCTACGCACATTAGAGGGGCACTGCTGCATACGAAGTACCAGAGGAGGATGATAAGAGTTATTTTATGAATTAAATATTAGTGCATAATAATTGTTTAATAACTTGCTTTATCTTAGCAGACACTTTAGTTTGGATGATAGCCTAGTACCGCTAAGCTACATGCTTGTACTGATCAACATAAGTCATATCACCAGTGGGTTGACACTAAATCAAGGGTAATATATGTAAGTGGATTGAGTAATTTTTATATAATTACAATTATTCTTGAATTTAATTTCATCTCAAACTATCTTTTGCAGTTTTTTTTTTTTTTTGTAAGAAGAGTGTGAGTGGTAGAAGGGAGCTTAGATTCAGAGCACAAGAGGACTTTATGTCCGTGGAATTGATAAGTCGGACGATGAGCTTTAGAGAGAATTCATTGAGGGGAAATGAAAGGAATAATTTATGGCTTGGGGTCACAGACACATAGGTACGACACACATCACTCCTTACAACTCTAATCTAATATGATGAAATTCGTAAGCAGGCTACTGCATTCACTACTTTTACAGAGACCCGAGTTGGCAACATGAGGAGACATCTGAGAACTAGGATTGTTTTTATTTCATTTTTGGATATGAGACATATACATATATTTTTTTGGGTTATGTACAGATTATTTCATTTTCTATTGTTTAATGCATTATACTTGATTTTATTTCAATTTGTTATTGTATTCATATATTTTTAGTTTAGTACCTGTGTGAATAGGTAAATTTGATTGTCTGATGTATATTTTATATGATTCTATAATGTAACTGTAGGTGTGAAAATTTTATTAAAATAAATTGGGTTCTTTATTTTTTTACGTACATTTTTCCGACGGCAAACCGATAGCTTTAACAATGGGCTATCGATATGCTATAAATCGATGGACAACTCCTATCAATCATAAAATTGATGACATGCTGACAACTGTACGCCACTTCTTCGCTTGACATGAAATGAAGGGAAATACTTGTCAGAAATTATGTCTGATATGTTACCCGTCTGTATGTCGTCGATAAATTATGTCATCAGAAGTTTCATTGAAGTTAGCGTTTCCGACAGACGAAAAAGCAATGGTCATTTGCCCATCAGAAGACGTTGATTTTTTTAGAACCGACAATATTTTAATAGTTTCAAAGGGTTTTGATCGTCGAAAATAGTCAGAAATTTTGTAGTGTTATTCGTACCCCCATTAAAAATTTTTAGAGAAAAATTCATAAAATTATTGATTGCAGGAGACACAATAACTTACATTTCAAAATAATGAGGCCTTTACATTGACAATGAAAGGAATATCTATGTGTCTCAAAAGATTTGATAAAAAATACTATTCTTGCACTGATGAAATACAAGGACCAAACACTTACTAATTTATGTGAAGAAGGTCAACATCAAATATGAGGACATTATATAATGCTAGATTTCTATTCCCTATTTATATGTTTTCCTCCCCCCAACCCCCACCCATTGTAATGATGTAACATGTGATGAATTAGAACAACTTGCTCCAAAATAAACTTTGGAGAAAACTTACAAAATTTTATTTCAATGTCATTCCTACTTCCTTTATGTAATATCTAATAATAAATGTCCAAAATTCATGCATTATATTTTTATTAGCCTTAGACATCTTTTCTTATAAACTATAGATACCCAAAGGTTGGTAGGATATCAAAAGCCATTATATAAGTAATTTATGTAACCATTGAATTCATTCACAAAGTAATAAATTTATTTATGCTTGAGTTCAAGTGTCTTAAGGTAATTTTGTGATTATTTTTCCTTAAAGTTGTTTGGTGATCTTCTCCATTTAATTCCTTTAGAGAGGTATTCAAACCCTTGTGGTTAATTTAATTTAATTTTTTTGGCGAGATTTACAAAAGCATCGTATAAATTCATTCTCCCACAAAATCTTGCTACACCATTGCCTANTGATCTTCTCCATTTAATTCCTTTAGAGAGGTATTCAAACCCTTGTGGTTAATTTAATTTAATTTTTTTGGCAAGATTTACAAAAGCATCGTATAAATTCATTCTCCCACAAAATCTTGCTACACCATTGCCTGCAACTCCTACAAAAGCAACATTTGAACTAAATCTACTCATTACAAGAACTATGAACCTCTTAAAATTATATGCATGCCCCGAACTTTAAATGATAATGAAGGTCTTTTGTTAATATAAACTCTCCAATAATAGTCAGAAAGTTCTAAGACCTTTATTCTATCTTTAATAAATAACATCCTACCTTATCCAACATTTCATAAGACCAAACACGATGGTTTTGAGATGTCGGGAGGGTTTAGTTGGTGACCCAATCCAAACAGGATCGCAAGGCTAGTGAAGGCGGGCTTGGTTTAGTTCTTTATGGGATTGAACTATAAGCTTGTTTCCCTTGCATTCTCGGTAGATTATGTTCAAGTTTTTATTTATTCAGTAGGCCTCACCTTTATAATTAGGGTTCTATGGCTATTCATCTTGGCATGACACAAGTACTTACCTCCAAAGCTTTCCTATGATTAGATATCGTTGTAAACTCTTTTATTTTAAAATCACTGAAGCTCAACCGTAGGATAGCAAAATATCAACCAGCTTCTCATTATCATGACATTTCTTCCTTTTTCTCCTTAAGGTTCCGGAAAAATAGTGTTTCATATTGAACTTTTCAGTTTGAAATTTCAAATTTAAATAATAGAAACTAAACTTTAAAAATTTTAAAGAATAACTTCAGCTAAATCAAGAGTTTTTTAATATATTTAATTTTAAGATGTAATTAACTATAAGAGTTTGTCTTTATGGGAAGTTTGTGACTCATATTAATCTAAGCCGCATTCAACCTCCGGGTTATGAAGGAGGAATATTTATTTGTTTAAATGCAGACCCATCAACTATTGAATAAAAATTTTTATTCGAGTAATTAAATTCATCGTAAAGTAATGATATTTCCATCTTTCTAATAGTGTATTACTTTTGATATTGTTTATTATTATCTAAATAAATAAGAATATTTGAAATATGTTTGGGGGACGCAAAATAAGCCAACAAAACCCAATATGATAATGAGTGCATAACTTATATTAATGATATATATATATATATATATATCAATGGCTATATTTACTAATATGTGGTAGTATCTGACCGACAACTCTAGGTCTCCACCTCTTCCCTTTTGGCACAGATGTCAGGAAACGGGGTTTCATGTTGATGGCATCCGTACGATGGAGAGAAGGGTGTCCCGTATCACGCGAGTCGGATACTGTAGCAACAAATTTACTGGCTTCCCTTGCCTCTTAGGGTTTTCCATGTGTAACAGCGGACGGTAATTTGGTCCCAATCATGATTGGATTAGCCTTCCTCCTGAGGCATTGATACCGGTGACGGCGGCGGTGACATCAGTGACGACTCACCTTCCTAGACGGAGCTTTGCGAAAAATGTGGGATGACGGGGTCTTCTTGTGAAGCGGTGCATCTATCTTGTCTTTCTTCAATATCCCTTTCTTCATCCTGGGAGCGATGACACGTCCCATCCTCTTCATCAACTCCTCAACGAACAATTTTCCTTTAAATTGGACAGTAAATTATAATTACCACATACTAGTAAATATAGCCATTGATCAAAATTTTTTTTAAAAAGTAACAAAACTAGTTGCCCAATTGAGATGTGGANTCATGATTGGATTAGCCTTCCTCCTGAGGCATTGATACCGGTGACGGCGGCGGTGACATCAGTGACGACTCATCTTCCTAGGCAGAGCTTTGCAAAAAATGCGGGATGACGGGGTCTTCTTGTGAAGCGATGCATCTATCTTGTCTTTCTTCAATATCTCGTTCTTCATCCTGGGAGTGATGACACGTCCCATCCTCTTCATCAACTCCTCAACGGAACAATTTTCCTTTAAATTGGACAGTAAATTATAATTACCACATACTAGTAAATATAGCCATTGATCAAAATTTTTTTTAAAAAGTAACAAAAACTAGTTGCCCAATTGAGATGTGGAGGCTAACNTAAAACAACAAAATATATTATATTATAGATTTTTGTTTATAAAATTAAAAATATATTCTTTTCAAATTTTATTCATCTAGGTCATTCGTCCCATCAAGAATATCATACGGAGCATGTTTGACTCTCCATACTTATCATGAACAAAAATCCAAATTGGAGTTTATGATATATGGTTTAGAGAATCTGGGGTAAACCGTAAACATTAATATTAAGTAGAAGCAATTCTCTTAGCTCCTCGAGCATGATGCAAATATTAGAAGGAGCATTGAGTCTAAAGGGGGAGCCTATCTCTAAGATATGTTCGTTGAGATATGGAAAGCGGATGAGCGCCCTGTGCGGCTTGGAGAGGACTTATGTCCCCATTTTCACAGAGCTTAGGACACTTCTGACTATGTCTAGAAGACTCAACAAATGAAGCAAAACCGACCTTCAAATTGTGGGGGCATAGACTCCTCTAAGCACACTAGAGGGGCACTGCTGCATACGAAGTACCAGAGGAGGATAATAAGAGTTATTTTATGAATTAAATATTAGTGGATAATAATTGTTTAATAACCTGTTTATCTTGACAGACAGTTTAGCTTGGATGATAGCCTACTACCGCTAAGCTACATGCTTGTACTGATCAACATAAGTCATATCACCAGTGGATTTGACACTAAATCAAGGGTAATATATGTAAGTGGATTGAGTAATTTTTATATAATTACAATTATTCTTGAATTTAATTTCATCTCAAACTATCTTTTGCGGTTTTTTTGTAAGAAGAGCGTGAGTGGTAGAAGGGGGCTTAGATTCGGGGCATAGGAGGACTTTCTGTCCGTGGAACTGACAAATCAGACGATTAGCTTTAGATAGAATTCATTGAGGGGAAATGAAAGGAATAATTTATGGCTTGTGGTCACAGACACATAGGTACGATGCACATCACTCCTTACAGCTCTAATCTAATATGATGAAATTCGTAAGCAGGCTGCTGCATTCACTACTTTTATAGAGACCAGAGTTGGCAACATGAGGAGACATTTGAGAATTAGGATTGTTTTTATTTCATTTTTGGATATGAGACATACACATATATTTTTTTGGGTTATGTACAAATTATTTCATTTTATATTGTTTAATGCATTATACTTGATTTTATTTCAATTTGTTATTGTATTCATATATTTTTAGTTTAGTAGCTGTGTGAATAGGTAAATTTGATTGTCTGATGTATGTTTTCTATGTTTCTATAATGTGACTGTAGGTGTGAAAATTCTAATAAAATAAAAGGGTTCTTTATTTTTTCACGTACAGTTTTCCGACAGCAAACTGATAGCTTTAACAATGGGCTATCGATATGCTATAATTCGATGGACAACTCCTATCAATTATAAAATTGATGACATGCTGACAACTGCACGCCACTTCTTCACTTGACATGAAATGAAGGGAAATACTTGTCAGAAATTATGTCTGATATGTTACCCGTCAGAATGTTGTCGATAAATTATGTCATCAAAAATTTCATTGAAGTTAGCGTTTCCGACAGGCAAAAAAGCAATGGTCATTTGCCCATCAGAAAGAAGTTGATTTTCTTAGAACTGACAATATTTTAATAGTTTCGGATGGCTTTGATCGTTGAAATAGTCAGAAATTCTGTAGTGTTATTCGTACCCCCATGAAAAATTTTTAGAGAAAAATTCATAAAATTATTGATTGCAGGAGACACAATAACTTACATTTCAAAATAATGAGGCCTTTACATTGATAATGGAAGGAATATCTATCTGTCTCAAAGGGTTTGATAAAAAAATACTATACTTGCACTGATGAAATACAAGGACCAAATACTTACTAATTTATGTGAAGAAGGTCAACATCAAATATGAGGACATTATAGAATGCTAGATTTCTATTCCCTATTCATATGTTTTCCTCCCCCCAACCCCCACCCATTGTAATGATGTAACATGTGATGAATTAGAACAACTTGCTCCAAAATAAACTTTGGAGAAAACTTACAAAATTTTATTTCAATGTCATTCCTACTTCCTTTATGTAATATCTAATAATAAATGTCCAAAATTCATGCATTATATTTTTATTAGCCTTAGACATCTTTTCTTATAAACTATAGATACCCAAAGGTTGGCAGGATGTCAAAAGCCATTATATAAGTAATTTATGTAACCATTGAATTCATTCACAAGTAATAAAGTTATTTATGCTTGAGTTCAAGTGTCTTTAAGGTAATTTTGTGATTATTTTCCCTTAAAGTTGTTTGGTGATCTTCTCCATTTAATTCCTTTAGAGAGGTATTCAAACCCTTTTTGGTTAATTTAATTTAATTTTTTTGGTGAGATTTACAAAAGCATCCTATAAATTCATTGTCCCACAAAATCTTGCTACACCATTGCCTACAACTCCTACAAAAGCAACATTTGAACTAAAATTACTCATTACAACAACTATTGAACCTCTTAAAATTATACGCATGCCCCGAACTTTAAATGATAATGAAGGTCTTTTGTTAATATAAACTCTCCAATAATAGTCAGAAAGTTCTAAGACCTTTATTCTCTCTTTAATAAATAACATTCTACCTTATCCAACATTTCATAAGACCAAACACGATGGTTTTGAGATGTCGGGTGGGTTTAGTTGGCTACCCAATCCAAATAGGATCATAAGGCTAGTGAAGGCGGGCTTGGTTTAGTTCTTTATGGGATTGAACTATAAGCTTGTTTTCCTTGCATTCTCGCTAGATTATGTTCAAGGTTTTATTTATTCAGTAGGCCTCGCCTTTATAATTAGGGTTCTATGGCTATTCATCTTGGCATGACACAAGTACTTACCTCCAAAGCTTTCCTATGATTAGATATCGTTGTAAACTCTTATTTTAAAATCACTAAAGCTCAACTGTAGGATAGCAAAATATCAATCAGCTTCTCATTATCATGACACTTCTTCCTTTTTCTCCTTAAGGTTCTGGAAAAATACCGTTTCATATTGATCTTTTCAGTTTGAAATTTCAAATTTAAATAATAGTAACTAAACTTTAAAAACTTTAAAGAATAACTTCAGCTAAATCAAGAGTTTTTTCAACATATTTAATTTTTAGATGTAATTAACTATAAGAGTTTGCCTTTATGAGAAGTTTATGACTCAGATTAATCTAAGACGTATCTAACCTCCAGGTTCTGCAGGGAGAATATTTATTTTTTTAAATGCAGACCCATCAAATATTGAATTAAATTTTTTTTTTGAGTAACTGTTATAGATAGTTTATTACTTTTGATGTCGTGTTTGATTATCCAAATAAATAAAAATATTTGAAATATATTTGGGAGACACAAAATAAACGAACAAGACCCAATAAGATAACAACTGCATAACTTATATTAATGTTATATATATCAATGGCTATATTTACTAATATGTGGTAGTATCTGACCGACAACTCTAGATCTCTTCCCTTTTGGCACTGATGTCAGGAAACGGGGTGTCATGTTGATGGCATCCGTGCGATGAAGAGAAGGGTGTCCCGTATCACGCCAGCCGGATACTGCAGCAACAAATTTACTGGCTTCCCTTACCTTTTAGGGTTTTTCATGTGTAACAACCGACGGTAACCTTAGTCCCAATCATGATTGGATTAGCCTTCCTCCTGAGGTGTTGATACCGGTGACGGCAGTGGTGACATCAGTGACAACTCGCCTTCCTAGGCGGAGCTTTGCAAAAAATGCGGGATGACGGGGTCTTCTTGTGAAGCGGTGCATCTATCTTGTCTTTCTTCAATATTTCTTTCTTCATCCTCGGAGTGATGACACGTCCCATCCTCTTCATCAATTCCTTAACGGAACAAGTTTCCTTTAAATTGGACAGCCATTGATCAAATTTTTTTTAAAAAAAAAGTAACAAAAACTAGTTGCCCAATTGAGATGTGAAGGCTAACACACACACAAGAGAGTAAACATTTAAACAAAGTGATAATATAAAGGAAGATTTGCATACAGACCACTCAATTCTTACGTATTTACACTACTCCTAAACATCGGCTAATTCTTATTGTATTGATTTTAATTTCATTCTGGGAAATTTACATACATACCACACAATTCTTATATGCATATATAACACCTAAAATTTAATATTTATCTTTATACCACTTTAGTGTCATAGTCCTATAATGAAAATATGTATTTCACTTTTATTTAAGAAAGTATCTAATTTTTGATGATTTGAGTCTTATCTATATAAATATGAAATATGAGATGTTAGATTTGTAAATGCATTAATTATGTGGTTGGCATGTGATTGCTTTTTTTTTTTTTTATTCATCTTATTTTATCAATTTTTAAAAAATTTTATATAGTGACAACTCTGCTGACAGCCGGCTAAATTTTCTTGATATTTGTTGTGCTTTTCTTAGGGGGTGTTTCGCTGTAACTGTAGATTTACGTTAAGTATGATTTATCAAATCCTCAAAATTCACCAGTGTTGCGATGGACGCTACGGAGTTGGAGCATATGAGCAACGACTGAGTGATTATGTGAAATCGGCGCACAGTAGGGTTTGATAAACCCGAATTTACGTACAGAGGAGACAAAACGGGTGAGAAAGTGATTGAACAGGAGAGAGTTAGATTTAGTTTTTCTTTTTTGATGTTTGACTGGATTAAAACGAAATTTATGACTAAGTACTGTTAAAAGTGTGCTACCAAACAACCCTTTAGCCGCAAACATAGATTTACATTTATCAAATCAGTGAAATCCTGTGAGCTCGTGACCGAGATGGAGGACACGAGCTATGACAGAATAAATCTTTGTAATTCGCCTCACATTCGAATTTGATAAATCTGAATTTACGTTGCGTCAATTTACGTTGCACATGAGACGCAACGGGGGAGAAACAGATGAAGCAGGAGATAATTAGATTTAATGGAGAGTTAGATTTGGTTTTATCTTTTCTTAATATTTAACTAAATTTAGGTAAAATTGATTGGCTAAATATTCTTAAATGTGCTACCAAACAACCAATTTGTCTATTCGGTGCTCTAATGTGGTGGTTAGAAGCAACATAGGGTCTGGTTGGGACAGGTACAATTTATTGAATAATTTACTGATAAATTTATTAAAATTAATGTGCTGTAAGTTAGGTACGGTGATTATTAAATTTTTTATTTTTTTGAAAATGTCAAACTATAGTCAGAAAGCTCCAACCACGCTTAGATATGTGCGATGTGAAAATAAATTTTTCAGTATTTTGAAAACACATAAACTGAAGAAACACAATTTACCCATAAACTGAAGAAACACAATTTACCCAAATAAATTTAATGCATTTTCAAAATGACTATGCACCAAATAAACTTGAGCTGCCACAAACAGGGGCATAATTTACGAACTGTAGATTCTTTAGTCTTAAACCATTGCTCAGCGGAATACAAAGAAAAGGACGACGCCCAACTCGCAGGCAGCTATGAGTACCCTGAAGTTCTGTCGCGAATGGTAAGAAAGNCCACTGCAACCTACTTGTAACCTACATGTAATTAATAAGTTCCACACTTTTATTTTCATATATTTCTAAATTACACGAAGATTACAAATAAATATAATAACTCCGATATAAACCCTCCGTACTAAAATATTTCTCCCCCCAAACTGCCCCATAATTTACGACTTTAGATTGTGAAGTCTTAAACCATTGCTTAGCANCCACTGCAACCTACTTGTAACCTACATGTAATTAATAAGTTCCACACTTTTATTTTCATATATTTCTAAATTGCAGGAAGAGTACAAATAAGTATAATAACCCCGATATAAATAATTTACGACTTTAGATTGTGAAGTCTTAAACCATTGCTTAGCGGAATACAGAGAATAGGACGACGCCCGACTCGCAGGCAGCTATGAGTACCCTGAAGTTCTGTCGCGAATGGTAAGAAAACTCTCGTCATGAAATCACTTTGTGAGGTTTATTTGTTTTATTAATGGTGATTCCTTAATATTTTTTCTGTTCTGTGTGTGTATTTTCAGCGATAACATACTCCACCCTAAGGAAGATAGGGAGCGCAGGATCTTACTCTACGTCTGCGGTAACTGCGATCACCAGGTTCTGTTATCATCTTCCTTGATCTCCTCTTTTTAGTTTTTGTTGACGTGGGTCTGATCTTTCCTTCTTGAGATTGAAATTTGAGCTTTGATCTTTTNCGGTAACTGCGATCACCAGGTTCTGTTATCATCTTCCTTGATCTCTTCTTTTTAGTTTTTGTTGATGTGGGTTTGATCTTTCCTTCTTGAGATTGAAATTTGAACTTTGATCTTTGAAGGGTTTTGAAATTTGTACGAGGTTTTTTAATTATCGTTGGAACATTATGACTATGTTGTATTTTGCAATAATTTTAGAGGGATAAGATGGAACTTTTGGGCATTTAAAGCGATTTATCTTGTTGAACTTTAGGGTTTTATCTTGTTGGACTCACGTACGAGGGTATGAACTACATTTGAGGATGATTTCTCATCTTTTGATTTAGTGGGCTTGCACAAGTTGATTATGTGAAAACTGCATGATAAAGCTGAGCTCTTTAATGTAAAAGGTGTAACAATTGAGATTTCATTAGAAGCTCCAAACTTAGGACTGCTCGTACAGGAGAGTGCTACATCATAGGAGCTACCTTACAAATATGTAAGGGATACCCCTATAATTTTATCTACACGGTGGATGATTCTTATGTTAAGATAGGCAGAGGTAGACCTAAGAAGACTTTGGCTTATTGCATAAAAAATGATCTTAATTTATTAGAACTAAATAAAAATATGACACTAAATAAGACACAATANTTTATTAGAACTAAATGAAAATATGACACTAAATAAGACACAATGGAGAAAAAGGATTCCTGTAGCGTAGTGAGATTAAGGCTTTATTGTTGTTGTTGTTGTGGTGGTGGATGATTCTAGTTATATATAAAANTTTATTAGAACTAAATGAAAATATGACACTAAATAAGACACAATGGAGAAAAAGGATTCCTGTAGCGTAGTGGGATTAAGGCTTTATTGTTGTTGTTGTTGTGGTGGTGGATGATTCTAGTTATATATAAAGATATTGATGTGAATGTTAATTATTTAAGTGTAGGAGATTGTGAAATCGTCTAAACATAATAAAACTGAATCCTTAAGTATCAATGAATCTTTTGGTGGAATTGTTCAAAATTTTTGAAGTTAAGCGTGCTCGCAAGATAGTCCTTTTGAGATTTGCGACCCTTGGAAAGTTAAACAAAAGGAAAAAAAACTTACGACAATTAGAACAACGCGGATAATATCTAGATGTTTGAGAATTCAGGCTTGATATTTCATCGAGAAATTTATATGATCAAANGTAGGAGATTGTGAAATCGTCTAAACATAATAAAACTGAATCCTTAAGTATCAATGAATCTTTTGGTGGAATAGTTGAAAATTTTTGAAGTTAAGCATGCTCGCAAGATAGTCCTTTTGAGATTTGTGACCCTTGGAAAGTTAAACAGAAGGAAAAAAAAAACTTACGGCAATTAGAACAACGCGAATAATATCTAGATGTTTGAGAATTCAGGCTTGATATTTCATCAAGAAATTTATATGATCAAGCATAAATTTTGATGCATTTTGGGTAAAAGATTTTTCAAATTCAAATCCAGGATCTTCTAAGCTCAGATTTCAACAAATTTATACTTATATTGAGCATCTCAATGATGCAAACCTCATTATGCTGAAAGTGATCCAACTTGATTCCATATAAGCCTAGATCAAGGTATTGTCGAAGGCTTTGGTGCATTAANAAAATTTTGAAGAAAAATATATTTAAATTCTATTTAAATGAATAATTTAATATAAATAATAAATTTAATCTCTCCCTTATCCTTAACATCCTACGACTGTGTGACTAGGGCTGTCAAAATGACTTGTTCGTGAACAACTCGTGTTCGGTTCGATAAATAAACAAGCCGAACACGAGCAAATTCTTTGAGCTCGATATATAAATGAGCCTTCCACGAACAGTGATACTTTTTAATGAGCCGAACACGAACAATGATATTTTTTAATGAGTTGAACACAAGCCGAGCTCAGGCTCGGCTCATTTAGACCTCCACTTTTGATCGAGGGAATCATTGCGGACTATCTAATAGAGTGTTTTCAGATTTTTTACTAAATTTATAAAAATACTCATATCAAAAACTATAAATAGATTCTCATGCTTCACTTGAAGGAGAGGGAAGAGAAGAGAAGATTGAACTGAAAACTAAAATCTAACTCTTGAAGAGATGTGCATGTGAACAATCACCAATCATTGTCGACCACAACCATTAATTATTGCAACGAACTGCTACTATAACCTCTCTCTTCCTTCCACACTACTACTCCTTATAACCCAACTACAACTTTTAGTCACCTACTATTATTGCAGTCACCAACTATAGTTTTTGTAGCCCAATTATAATTGTTGTAACCAAGCTACTACTATGCATTTGCGATTGATAATTTTCATAATATCATAGGAGCAGAGTGGACATCTTAACTTCAATTNATATATATATATATATATATATATATGTGTATGATGAAAAATTGTATTATGCTAAGGCTTAAGATTTTTTAGCCGTTGAAAATTTTCCAGCACTCAATAAGGCTGTGATAAATTTTATAGTCTATACATCCAATATCTGTTATGTGAGTTTTGTGTTCTTGAATTGTGTTGTGAAAGCCTGAAGTCTTTTGACATGTTTAAAAAGAAGCCGAATGCTATATGACAAAGTACTCAACTTATTAATTTGGGAACGAAGGTTTAGAACTCAATTAATTCTTATTTTTAGTAGGAAATTAGTTTAAAAAAAGATGTTAGAAGCAACTTAAAGGCGAAATGGATACAAGAACATTTTTAGGGAGATGATCTAGGTTATATGTAGGGATACTGATGAGGATGTCAGTTACTTCAACTCAGGTGACTGTGAAACCGTCGAGTATAATGAAGTTGAACTCTTGAACCTTGAGATACCTTCAAGTGTAAATATCGAAATTTCTTCAAAACTTTCAAAGTTGAGTATATTCATATGTGTAACCCTTAGTATGTTACAACAAGGGAATAAAATATTGAGGCTTTTATATCAAGATGAATAATATTTCGATGGTTGAGAATTTGAGCTATCACATATTCTATAGTCTATTCTTATAAGTTGGATGGGTTTGAGCTTTTAAACAATGCTCTAAGATCCTTTGCTCTTTTGACATGTTCAAAAGGAAGCCAAATGCTACACGAGAAAAATCTCATTTGGGGTGACAATATTGTCAACTTATTTGGAGACCAAGTCTTATAGCTCATTAAATCTCTTTTTCAGAAAAAAAAACTATTAGATTTAAAAAAATTATATAAGTATCTAAAAGACAAAATACTTAGGAGACAAGCTTCTGAAGAATAGATCAAAAGAACCCTATATTGAGTTTTAAAACAACATTAGCTTCCAAGAGAGCAGGCTGATTAACTGAACAACTAAAGAATTCATCAATTGATTGGAGAAGGAATGCACCCCCAAATTGATGAAACTATTTAAAAAACCACCAAAGATGTTGAGAAAATATTGGAACACAATAGCATGATGTTTATTAGACATTTAAAATTCATCAAATAGATGCCCGATGATTTGGCTTCAACACTAGTCAATTTGAAAAGAGATGATGCTACTCATTTCCTTGATTTTCTAGAACCATCAAGTATAATAAGTTTGTAATATAATTTTGTACATTGAATGGTAAAAAAATATGCCATCAGACAAGTTTGTAATATAATTTCAAAGAATAAGAAAGGAAAAATAGTTTCCCTAAGATAATATCGATAGAATTTGTTCGAATAATTTTGTACATAATAAGTTTAAAACCTCATGCAACACTTATTAGGAACAAATAGGAAATGATGACCTTGCATGATGAACATATATAAATTCAACATATGCATGGTTAATTGTGTGTTCTTATAGATGTGGCTAAAATTTTTTATCTTTTCAGCGAATGATTTTGGACATCAATGATGTTACTGTTACCTGGGTTTTTTATAATGCGCAGTACTTTTACTTGGTGAAGGTCGTCTTGCTTATTATGTGCAATATTTTTTACACCAAAATCAAGTATTTTTATAAAATATATACTTTTGTAGAAGAACTTACATTATAGACTCATTAAATTGGAAGAATATCTTCTCTCAGGAAGAGGCTGATGACTACTGCGTCTATAAATGTGAGCTTAATCATTCAAATGGTGAGCACAATCAAATTCTACAGGATGTAGCAGTGGATCCCACTCTTCCTCGTACAAGATCTGTTCGATGTGCTGTGTGCAATCACCCTGAAGCAGTTTTTTTCAAGGTCACTGTTTCTGCTTTATAGTGATAACTTCTCATCCATGGCAATTATTTTCTTTTATAACCCATTGTTTATTCTTAATGTTTGTCTGGTCGCATCTTGTGCTGTTAGCATATCTTATTGAGCTTATTTGGTTCTGCCATGAAAACCTTAAAGCATAAGGGTTGCAATACTATTTTGGAGTTGCTATGATATATTTTTTGTGTAAAACGTAACAATTTTTTTTCTTGGAATGGAAAGCGGAAATAAAATGAAAAATTTATTATACATGGAACATGTGCATCTTCATTCAAACCATTAATAATGCTCTTCAAGCCGTTTATGAATCCTTTATAAGTCCTTCAGAATCGCTTTAAATTGATCAAAGGTTACTTTCATAGGATTTAGTCTTTAAGGATTCCAATTTTTAACATTTCCTACTTCTCAGTGTAGTTTTGGCACGTCAATCACTCATTTGTGATAATTGGTACTTTTAGTGGCACCCATTAGAACTCTAAAGTGCTACCTTTGGTTCTTGTCGTTGCTGATAATTGTATAAATTAGAGCAGAAAAGCTTGATTTTAGTAATATAAACTTCTGCGCCTAAATAGTCGGGATAACACCTCACGCATCACTTTTGGGGATGAATGGAGATGAATGATTCATGTTGTTCTGTTTAGAACAACCTTCTGTCTGCGTTGCATTTCAAACCACCACCACAATTTTATTTGAGAAATTGTTTTCTTACTGCTTTAGAAATTTTGTAGTGCGAAGCGGATTTTTGAAACCAAATCTGTTAAAGTGTGGTGACTATAAGAAAACCGCTATTTGAATTTTTAGAAAAAAAAATTATCTATAATTTCTACTACAATTTTCTAAAAAATAGATTTCCTGTGAAATTTTGAGTTTTCTATTTTATTTTATTTTCNTATTTTTTGTGTAAAACGTAACAAATTTTTTCCTTGGAATGGAAAGCGGAAATAAAATGAAAAATTTATTATAAATGGAACATGTGCATCTTCATTCAAACCATTAGTAATGCTCTTCAAGCCTTTTATGAATCCTTTATAAGTCCTTCGGAATCGCTTTAAATTGATCAAAGGTTACTTTCATAGGATTTAGTATTTAAGGATTCCAATTTTTAACATTTCCTACTTCTCAGTGTAGTTTTGGCACGTCAATCACTCATTTGTGATAATTGGTACTTTTAGTGGCACCCATTAGAACTCTAAAGTGCTACCTTTGGTTCTTGTCGTTGCTGATAATTGTATAAATTAGAGCAGAAAAGCTTGATTTTAGTAATATAAACTTCTGCACCTAAATAGTCGGGATAACACCTCCCGCATCACTTTTGGGGATGAATGGAGATGAATGATTCATGTATGTTCTGTTTAGAACAACTTTCTGTCTGCGTTGTATTTCAGACCACCACCATAATTTTATTTGAGAAATTGTTTTCTTATTGTTTTAGAAATTTTGTAGTGCGAAGTGGATTTTTTAAACCAAATCCGTTAAAGTGTGGACTATAAGAAAACCGCTATTTGAATTTTTAGAAAAAAAAATAGTTATCTATAATTTCTACTACAATTTTCTAAAAAATAGATTTCCTGTGAAATTTTGAATTTTCTATTTTATTTTTATTTTATTCATATTTTGTCATATTTCTTTCCTTCTTGCGTTATGTTTTCTTTGGTTAGTTGTAATTAATGTTGTCCTAACCTATCCTTATTATAAAAGGAGAAGAGTTGTAATTTGATTATCGAAAAATAATAAAATACATTTTTCTCCACCTTTCTTCATAGTATCAGAGCGTGGAAACAAACCCTTGCTCTCATTCCTCCATCGGAGCCTCTCCCTGCAGTTGTCGGTTCCTGCAGGCCCTCCGTCAGATCCTCTCCTTGCAGTCGGATCCCTATAGCGTCTCCCTCCAGGCTTCTTCTTGCAGTTGTTTGTTAGATTGGTGCCTTTGTGATTTGAATCATTGCACAACTCAATCATGAAGGCACGAGTGACGGAGACCTGTACGCCGCAATATAGTCTTCATGCCTTGTATGCAATTCGATCCCTTGCTTCAAAGTGACATCTTTTTGCAACTGTATCACACTGTTTAATCATGAAGGCATGCGGGATGGAGACCTGCATGCTACGATCTCGCCGACTTCCAACTAGCTTGATCTAAGATCATTTAGTTTCCCAAAATTTGAACCTATCAGTGTCCTCTCTCTGCTGTTTTCCACCAGAGCAGTCGCAAGAAGCTCCTTCTCGGGCAAATAGAGAAGCCACAAGAAGCATGTCAGCCTTCTAACATTCCTCACCATCCGGCCTTCCAAAAATCCTCACCGTTCGATCCTTCCCAGCCTTCCAACCGTCGTCGTTGTTCATCGTTTAAGCAAGCAACATAATCATCCATGAATTCTTTTCAATTCTAAACATGCATAGGGCTTATGACAAGTACAACATAAATAGCTCTACTCTGAAGGTTAGTTCTGAATTATAGAGCAAAAATTTTGTCCAAACAACTCCATAACCCTCTCAATTTATCACAAATCATAAACTCCATGGCCATAACCTTCTTTAATGGTTTCAATCCGTGTTTATATTTATTTGTGGAAACGGAAAATAAGGCTTTGTTGTTGATGTTGTTGTTGTGGAAAAGGAAAATAAGAATATCTCACGAGAGAGGGCAGAGTTCTTGAGTTCACTAATTCTAACCATTGCTCGTGAAATTTCCATCATCATCTCTTGGTTGATCAATTCTATGACCACGAAGATTGGAGAGAATTTATTACTTTATAAGACAACATGGGGATTTAGGAAGCAGTTTGTGAGACTTATTCCAATACCGAAAACACTGCAAATTTGTTTGAGATTGAGACAAAACTACATGAACTCCGACAATAAAAGTTGCGTGTGTCTCAATAGTTCATTAAACTTACAATGTACTGATTATAGTTAGATATGTATGATCCTTATGTATGAAAAGCCCTCCAAATGCTATGTTGTATAAAGTAATAATAATGAAAAAAGAAGAGGATGATTTAGTTCCTATTGAGTCTAAATAAGAACTTAGATGAGATCAGATGAAGAATTATGGGGATGAAGCCTCTCCCTATCACGAGAGAAGCTTTTGTTGAAATTAGAAGAAAAGAAACTAGGAAAAAGCTCATGATGTGAGGAAGTGTGGATTATTTAGCACTGAAAGCTCTGCTTTGTAAATGCACAACTCCTTCCGTGATTCAAAGTCAAAGAAAAATCATTCCTTAGATGAACATTGCAAGAAGCTTGGTTAAACAAAGGACAAATACTAGAAACTACATGGAAAACCTGTAGATTGAAGACTTGGGTAATTTAGGAACCATCAAAATTGAAAACCGTCAATGGAGCTAGATGGTTTGTTTCTTTTGTTGATAATCACACTAAGACCAGTTGAATATTCCTCTTGAAGGAAAAATCAAAAGCTGCACAAATCTTTCAGCTTTTCATAACATGCTTCTGCTCAATTCCAATATAAAATTCAGATTCTCAAAACTAATAATATAAATGAATACTTCAACTCTTTCTTTGAACCCTGCCTTGCAAAGAACGGGATCATCAATGTGAGTTCCCGTGTTAAATTTCACAACAAAATTGGATAGCTGAGAGAAAGAACAGACATCTTCTTGAGATATCTCAGTCTATAATGCTTTCTAGCAATGTCCCAAAAATTTTCTAGGGAGATGATGTGCTCATAGCTATCTATATCATTAATATAATGTCAAGTAGGGTCCTTGGATTCAAAGCCCCTCTCTATATTGTGATGGAAAAATACCCTCATATCAGTCTTATCACCCAATCTTCCTCGATAATTTAGCGCTCTTTTGCTTACATTCACCAACAAAACTGCCAAAATTTGATCCAAAATTCATCAAATGTATCTTCGTTGAGTATGTTTTTAATAAAAAGTGGTATGAGTGTTATTCTTGCATTACAAAAAAATATCACAACTCTATGGATGTTACATTCTTTGAAAATCAACCCTACTATCTCAAATCTGATGTTCAGGGGGAGAGTCCCAGTGAATATTAAACTTGAGACACTATTCTGGATATCCGCACTAATCTAGAGGCATCACAACCTATTTTATTTCCCTTTAACCATCTTGTCTCCTAAGTTCCACTAGTTGAGAACATCCAACCTGAGATTGACCACAAGGAGCTTCATGTTTATACTTAGAGAAAGAAATTTCACTAAACAATATTAAGATAATATGCAATCACAAGACAATTCACAACCAAACCTAAATTCACACTTCTCTAAGGTTCCAATGGAGGTGGAATCCAATGGAGTTGATAGGGAAATTTTCACTAATTATTCTATACTGGATTATATTGCATATGGGAAGTTATTATCAACTTTTAAAACTTTTGTATCTAATTTTAATTCAGCGCAGATACCCAAGTTCATTTATGAAGTATTACAAAGTCTAGAATAAAAAAAGGCAATTGAAGAGGAGATCCAAGCTTTTAACCTGAATGCAAAACCTTTTCCAGATAAATGACATATTAGGTGCAAATGAGTGTTCAATGTCAAGTACAAAGTAGATGGGAGCATTGAGAGTTTAAAGACCAGGTAGTTAGTCGGATGTTTCACTCGATCTTATGGGATAAACTATCAAGAGACCTTTGCTACAGTGACAAAGTTAAACATCGTAATAGTTCTTTCCTTTACACTGAAAAAAATGTGAGAACTATATAAACTTGATATCAAAAATGCGTTTTTGAATGGAGATATCATGGAAGAAGTGTATGTGAAAATCCCACCAAGACTGCAAAATGATTAAAAAAAATATCTGGTTTGTAAACTAAAATAGTACTTTATAGTCTCAAACAATCTCCAAGGGCTTGGTTTAACAAGTTTGCCAAGACTATGAAATCTAATGGGTACATCCAATACCAAGTGGATCATACACTGTTCATCAAGCATTCACAGAGAGGTAAAAATACTCATTGTCTTTATAGATGACATGAATCCTGACATGTGATAATGAAAAGGAGATTGGGAAGGTTAAGGAGGTACTTGCCACTGAGTTTGAATTGAAGGATCTAGGAGCGATGGGATACTTTTTGGCATAAAGCGACTAGGTCTAAGATGGGTATTGTGATATCCCAAAGAAAGTTTATTTTAGATATACTAAAAGAAATATGAATGNTTTCAAAGAATAAGAAAGGAAAAATGGTTTCCCTAAGATAATATCGATAGAATTTGTTCGAATAATTTTGTACATAATAGGTTTAAAACCTCATGCAACACTTATTAGGAACAAATAGGAAATGATGACCTTGCATGATGAACATATATAAATTCAACATATGCATGGTTAATTGTGTGTTCTTATAGATGTGGCTAAAATTTTTTATCCTTTCAGCGAATGATTTTGGACATCAACGATGTTACTGTTACCTGGTTTTATAATGTGCAGCNTTTCAAAGAATAAGAAAGGAAAAATGGTTTCCCTAAGATAATATCGATAGAATTTGTTCGAATAATTTTGTAAATAATAGGTTTAAAACCTCATGCAACACTTATTTGGAACAAATAGGAAATGATAACCTTGCATGATGAACATATATAAATTCAACATATGCATGGTTAATTGTGTGTTCTTATAGATGTGGCTAAAATTTTTTATCTTTTCAGCGAATGATTTTGGACATCAATGATGTTACTGTTACCTGGTTTTATAATGCGCAGCACTTTACTTGGTGAAGGTCGTCTTGCTTATTATGTGCAATATTTTTTACACCAAAATCAAGTATTTTTATAAAATATATACTTTTGTCGAAGAACTTACATTATAAACTCATTGAATTAGAAGAATATCTTCTCTCAGGAAGAGGCTGATGACTACTGTGTCTATAAATGTGAGCTTAATCATTCAAATGGTGAGCACAATCAAATTCTACAGGATGTAGCAGTGGATCCCACTCTTCCTCGTACAAGATCTGTTCGATGTGCTGTGTGCAATCACCCTGAAGCAGTTTTTTTCAAGGTCACTGTTTCTGCTTTATGGTGATAACTTCCCATCCATGGAAATTATTTTCTCTTATGNGATGTGCTGTGTGCAATCACCCTGAAGCAGTTTTTTTCAAGGTCACTGTTTCTGCTTTATAGTGATAACTTCCCATCCATGGAAATTATTTTCTCTTATAACCCATTGTTTATTCTCAATGTTTGTCTGGTCGCATCTTGTGCTGTTAGCATATCTTATTGAGCTTCTTTGGTTCTGCCATGAAAACCTTAAAGCATAAGGGTTGCAATACTACTTTGGAGTTGCTATGATATATTTTTTGTGTAAAACGTAACAAATTTTTTCCTTGGAATGGAAAGCGGAAATAAAATGAAAAATTTATTATGAATGGAACATGTGCATCTTCATTCAAACCATTAGTAATGCTCTTCAAGCCGTTTATGAATCCTTTATAAGTCCTTCGGAATCGCTTTGAATTGATCAAAGGTTACTTTCATAGGATTTAGTATTTAAGGATTCCAATTTTTAACATTTCCTACTTCTCAGTGTAGTTTTGGCACGTCAATCACTCATTTGTGATAATTGGTACTTTTAGTGGCACCCATTAGAACTCTAAAGTGCTACCTTTGGTTCTTGTCGTTGCTGATAATTGTATAAATTAGAGCGGAAAAGCTTGATTTTAGTAATATAAACTTTTGCACCTAAATAGTCGGGATAACACCTCACGCATCACTTTTGAGGATGAAGGGAGATGAATGATTCATGTATGTTCTGTTTAGAACAGCCTTCTGTCTGCGTTGCATTTCAGACCACCACCACAATTTTATTTGAGAAATTGTTTTCTTACTGTTTTAGAAATTTTGTAGTGCGAAGCGGATTTTTTAAACCAAATCCGTTAAAGTGTGGTGACTATAAGAAAACCGCTATTTGAATTTTTAGAAAAAAAAAATAGTTATCTATAATTTCTACTACAATTTTCTAAAAAATAGATTTTCTGTGAAATTTTGAATTTCCTATTTTATTTTTATTTTATTCATATTTTGTCATATTTCTTTCCTTCTTGTGTTATGTTTTCTTTGGTTAGTTGTAATTAATGTTGTCCTAACCTATCCTTATTATAAAAGGAGAAGAGTTGTAATTTGATTATCGAAAAATAATAAAATACATTTTTCTCCACCTTTCTTCATAGTATCAGAGCGTGGAAACAAACCCTTGCTCTCATTCCTCCATCAAAGCCTCTCTCTGCAGTTGTCGGTTTCTGCAGGCCCTCCGTCGGATCCTTTCCTTGCAGTCAGATCCCTATAGCATCTCCCTCTAGGCTTCTTTTTGCAGTTGTTTGTTAGATCAGTGCCTTTGTGATTTGAATCATAGCATAACTCAGTCATGAAGGCACAAGTGATGGAGACCTGTACGCCGCAATATAGTCTTCATGCCTTGTATGCAATTCGATCCCTTGCTTCAAAGTGACATCTTTTTGCAATTGTATCACACTGTTTAGTCATGAAGGCATGCGGGATGGAGACCTGCATGCTACGATCCCGCCGACTTCCAACTAGCCTGAATCTAAGATCATTTAGTTTCCCAAAATTTGAACCTATCAGTGTCCTCTCTCTGCTGTTTTCCACCAGAGCAGTCGCAAGAAGCTCCTTCTCGGGCAAATAGAGAAGCCACAAGAAGCATGTCAGCCTTCTAACATTCCTCACCATCCGGCCTTCCAAAAATTCTCACCGTTCGATCCTTCCCAGCCTTCCAACCGTTCGTCGTTGTTCATCGTTTAAGCAAGCAACATAATCATCTGTGAATTCTTTTCAATTCTAAACATGCATAGGACTTATGACAAGTACAACATAAATAGCTCTACTCTGAAGGTTAGTTCTTAATTATAGAGCAAAATTATTGTCCAAACAACTCAATAACCCTCTCAATTTATCACAAATCATAAACTTCATGGCCATAAACTTCTTTAATGGTTTCAATCCGTGTTTATATTCATTTGTGGAAAAGGAAAATAAGGCTTTTTTGTTGTTGTTGTGGAAAAGGAAAATAAGAATATCTCACGAGTGAGGGCAAAGTTCTTGAGTTCACTAATTCTAACCATTGCTCGTGAAATTTCCATCATCATCTCTTGGTTGATCAATTCTATGACTGCGAAGATTGGAGAAAATTTATTACTTTATAAGACAACATGGGGATTTGGGAAGCAGTTTGTGAGACTTATTCCAATATCGAAAACACTGCAAAATTGTTTGAGATTGAGACAAAACTACATGAACTCCGACAATAAAAGTTGCGTGTGTCTCAATACTTAATTAGACTTACAATGTACTGATTATGGTTAGATATGTATGATCCTTGTGTATGAAAAGCCCTCCAAATGCTATGTTGTATAAAATAATAATAATGAAAAAAGAAGAGGATGATTAAGTTCCTATTGAGTCTAAACAAGAACTTATATGAGATCAGATGAAGAATTATGGGGATGAAGCCTCTCCTTATCACGAGAGAAGCTTTTCTTGAAATCAGAAGAAAAGAAACTAGGAAAAAACTCATGATGTGAGGAAGTGTGGATTCATTTAGCACTGAAAGCCCCCTTTGTAAATGCACAACTCCTCCCATGATTCAAAGTCAAAGAAAAATCATTCCTTAGATGAACATTGCAAGAAGCTTGGTTAAACAAAGGATAAATACTAGAAACTACATGGAAAACCTGTAGATTGAAGACTTGGGTAAGAGCGGAAAGATCAAAACAACATGGTTTATGTTGCTACCTCGTCTGAAGGGTAGACATACCTTAGTCCCTTCACCAAGGAATAACTGGATGTGTTGAAAAAACTTTGTTCGAGCGCAACTGAGCGGCCTATCAGTTTGATGATACATCAAGGTATATGTCGTCTTATGTTGCTAACAATGGAAGATTTTGACCTTGAATAATAGATTTAGGTGCATTTGATCACATGACTGGAGATATTCATGCTCTCACCAACTACTAAGATTTCACGAACTCTAAATTTGATATACTTGTTAGTGGATCTTACTTTAGTATTGTTGGGAAAAAAGATATAAAAGCCTTCAAGGATATTCAACTCTCTTATGCTCTATATGTTCCACAATTAGCTTGGAAGTTTCAATTAGCAGCTTACTCATGACTTGAACTATGTTACTAAATTTCATTCTAATTCTTATAAATTTTCGGTTGTAGATTTTGGGAAGATGATTGACAGCACGAAATTACATCATAGTCTTTATCTACTAAAGTAAAGTTTTTCTAAACACACAATTTTCTTATTCAATTTCTCCTTCTTATGCTTCTAAGTCAGTTTTGTCTTAGTTTGTTGAAAGTCAAGTTTTATTATGACATTATCATCTGGATCATCCCAATTTTTATGAAGTTGTAAAGTTGTACCATCGTCTTTTTATTAATAAAAAACTAGAGTTTTATAGTTTGAAACTTGCCAATTGGCTAAACATACTCATTATGACTATCCTCTGTCCCAAGACAAACCTTCAAAGTCTCTATCATTTACATTGATATTTGGGAACCATCAAAATTGAAAACCGTCAATGGAGCTAAGATGGTTTGTTTCTTTTGTTGATAATCACACTAGAACCAGTTATATATTCCTCTTGAAGGAAAAATCAGAAGCTGCACAAATCTTTCAACTTTCCATAACATGCTTCTGCTTAATTTTAATATAAAATTCAGATTCTCAAAACTAATAATGCAAATGAATATTTCAACTCTTTCTTTGAACCCTGCCTTGCAAAGAACGGGATCATCAATGTGAGTTCCCGTGTTAAAATTCCACAACAAAATTGGATAACTGAGAGAAAGAATATACATCTTCTCGAGATATCTCAGTCTATAA
Organism: Phalaenopsis hybrid cultivar; assembly: GCA_002079205.1. Classification (NCBI taxonomy): domain Eukaryota; kingdom Viridiplantae; phylum Streptophyta; class Magnoliopsida; order Asparagales; family Orchidaceae; genus Phalaenopsis; species Phalaenopsis hybrid cultivar. The sequence continues at coordinate 74,094 of JXCR01031671.1, read as the reverse complement.
TGTTTTCTAGCAATGTCCCAAAAATTTTCTAGGGAGATGATGTGCTCATATCTATCTATATCATTAATATAATGTCAAGTAGGGTCTTTGGATTCAAAACTCCTCTCTATATTGTGATGGAAAAATACCCTCATATTAGTCTTATCACCCAATCTTCCTTGTATAATATTTAGCGCTCTTTTGNGTACTAGATTTTTTATTAATTTTTTTTCAAATTAAGATGTTTTCCAAAACACTCAAAAATAATTTTTAAACAACCATATCTTAATAAAAAAATGTCATATATATTTTATTTCAAATCAAAACATAAATAAAGCTAAAAAAAAATAAAAAATAAAATTGTTCCCAAACAACCNGTACTAGATTTTTTATTAATTTTTTTTCAAATTAAGATGTTTTCCAAAACACTCAAAAATAATTTTTAAACAGCCATATCTTAATAAAAAATGTCACATATATTTTATTTCAAATCAAAACATAAATAAAGCTAAAAAAAAAATAAAAAATAAAATTATTCCCAAACAACACCTAAAGAACTGTTTGGAATTACTGTTGTTTTTTTCTTTCTATTTTCTATTTTATTTTTATTTTATTTAAGTTTTGATTCAAAATAAAATATATTTGGAATATTAAAGGCAAATCTACTTATTTTTATGAACACTAAAAATAAATTTTAATTGTTTTGAGTGCCTTTAAAAAATTAAGTTTATTTATTTCTTCAAACAAAATATAAAAAATATGTGAAAATCATTCTTAACAAACATATTTTTTAAAATAAAAGCAAAATTTAGTATTCATACATCAATATTTTATCCNTGAGATACTATTCTGGATATCCGCACTGATCTAGAGGCATCACAACCTATTCTACTTCCCTTTAACCATCTTTTCTCCTAAGTTTCACTAGTCGATAGTGACAAAGTTAGAGAAAGAAATTCACTAAACAATATTAAGATAATATGCAATCACAAGACAATTCAAAACCAAACCTAAATTCACACTTATCTAAGGTTCCAATGGAGGTGGAATCCAATGGAGTAGATAGGGTAATTTTCACTAATTATTCTACACTGGATTAAATTGCATATGGGAAGTTATTATCAACTTCTAAAACTTTTGCATCTAATTTTAATATAGTGTAGATACCCAAGTTCATTTATGAAGTATTACAAAGTCTAGAATTAAAAAAAAGGCAATTGAAGAGGAGATCCAAGCTTTTGACCTGAATGCAAAACCTTTTCCAGATAAATGACATATTAGGTGCAAATGGGTGTTCAATGTTAAGTACAAAGTAGATGGAAACATTGAGAGTTTAAAACCAGGTAGGTAGCCGGATGTTTCACTCAATCTTATGGGATAAACTATCAAGAGACATTTGCTACAGTGACAAAGTTAAACATCATAAGAGTTCTTTCCTTTACACTGAAAAAAGTGTGAGAACTATATAAACTTGATATATATAGTTTAAAGAATGTGTTTTTAAATGGAGGTATCATGGAAGAAGTGTATGTGAAAATCCCACCAAGACTGCAAAATGATTCAAAAAAATATCTGGTTTGTAAACTAAAATAGTACTTTATAGTTTCAAACAATCTCCAAGGGCTTGGTTTCACAAGTTTGGCAAGACTATGAAATATAATGGGTACATCCAATACCAAGTGGATCATACACTGTTCATTAAGCATTCACAGAGGTAAAAATACTCATTGTCTTTATAGATGACATGATCCTGACATGTGACGATGAAAAGGAGATTGGGAAGATTAAGGAGGTACTCGCCACTGAGTTTGAATTGAAGGATCTAGGAGCAGTGGGATACTTTTTGTCATAATGCGACTAGGTCTAAGATGGGTATTGTGATATCCCAAAGAAAGTTTATTTTAGATATACTAAAAGAAATATGAATGCTAGGGTACAAACTTGATGAGACTCCTATAGAGTTCAACAAAAAGTTACATTCAAGGGGAGAAAAAACACCAGAGAAAATGATTAGATACTAGAGATTGAATGGTAAGCTTATCTACCTTTCAGCCACCAGACTTGATATTGTTTACTTTGTCAGCATAGTGAGTCAACATACGAATAGTTCAAATAAAAAATATATAGAGATGATTTATAANATATCAAACATGAATCGTTGAAATGAAATTGATTATATAAAACAAAGTTAAGAAAATAAAATATACATGCATGCATATGATGAATGATTAAAATCTTAGGTCATAATAAAGATGACATCTCTAATAATGAGTTATAAGTTTTTCATTTATTAAATAATAGTTACTTCGAGCGATTGGTAAGAAAAAAATCCAATATTTATGGGAGAACCCACTCGCAACTCCAGGTAACTCAACTCTTAGGTCATATAATGAACTTCCATCAATTATAGTACAAGAATAATATCAATTTTAGTATAATAATCCCCGCCCTTAACTCAAAATAATCATTGCAAAGTTGGGACCAACTTAATGAACTAAATCATGATATCATTATTATTATTGTAATCTATTATCTTCAAATTGATATAAGAATAGGAGAAGCACAAGGTGAGTGTTGAATCCTTTTAGAACGTTAGGTCATGCTCTATTTTGTGTCCTTACTCTCGTAAGGCTTCATAAATAGTAATAACTAAAAAAATGATGTATTTTAGGCCATATTGTATGGAGTTTACCCGAGATTTACTGTTGAAGAGAAATCACCATGGGTGGAAGGAGACTCATAAATAGGTATTGGTAGCGATGGGTTAGAGTTCCACTCCTTATGCGGCTCAGATAACCTTGAAGGACTGGTGAACTCAATGATGCAGCTTGACAAGTGCAGGCAAGCTCGGTAGAGGAACTTGGTGACTGNCTCATAAATAGGTATTGGTAGCGATGGGTTAGAGTTCCACTCCTTATGCGGCTCAGATAACCTTGAAGGACTAGTGAACTCAATGATGCAGCTTGACAAGTGCAGGCAAGCTCGGTAGAGGAACTTGGTGACTATTGGTGAGCTCAGCGAAGGAGCTCGATAAGTATGAGAAAGCTCGATGAAGGAGCTCGTCAAGTCTTCATGAGAAGTAGTCATTTTAGCTATAACTTCAATGGGCGTGATTTACAAGCATGATGTGCTAGCTATTTGCTCTAGGTTCACAATTTTGTTTCTATTANGATATATATATATATATATATATATATATATATATATATATATATATATATATATATATATATTTGTGTATGCTGAAAAATTTTATTATGCTAAGGCTTAAGATTTCTTAGCCGTTGAAAATTTTCTAGCACTCAATAAGAATGTTATAAATTTTATATTCTATACATCCAATATCTCTTATGTGAGTTTTGTGGTCTTGAATTGTGTTGTGAAAGCCTCAAGTCTTTTGACATGTTTAAAAAGAAGCCAAATGCTATATGACAAAGTACTCAACTTATTAATTTGGGAACAAAGGTTTATAACTCAATTAATTCTTTTTTTTAGTAGGAAATTAGTTTAAAAAAAGATGTTAGAAGCAACTTAAAGGCGAAATGGATACAAGAACATTTTTAGGTAGATGATCTAGGTTAATGAGGATGTCAGTTACTTCAACTTAGGTGACTGTGAAACCGTTGAGTATAATAAAGTTGAACTCTTTAACCTTGAGATACCTTTAAGTGTAAATATTGACATTTCTTCAGAACTTTCAAAGTTGAGTATATTCATATGTGTAACCCTTAGTAAGTTACAACAAGGGAATAAAATATTGAGGCTTTTATATCAAGATGAATAATATCTCGATGGTTGAGAATTTGAGCTATCACATATTCTATAGTCTATTCTTATAAGTTGTTTGAGCTTTTAAACAATGCTCTAAGATCCTTCGCTCTTTTGACATGTTCAAAAGGAAGCCAAATGCTGCACGACAAATCTGATTTGGGGTGACAATATCGTCAACTTATTTGGGGACCAAGATTTATAGCTCATTAAATCTCTTTTTCAAAAAAAAAAAACTATTAGATTTAAAAAATTATATAAGTATCTAAAAGACAAAATACTTAGGAGACAAGCTTCTGAAGAATAGATCAAAAGAAGAACCCTATATTGAGTTTTAAAACAACATTAGCTTCCAAGAGAGCAGGCTGATTAACTGAACAACTAAAGAATTCATCAATTGATTGGAGAAGGAATGCACCCCCAAATTGATGAAACTATTTAAAAAACCACCAAAGATGTTGAGAAAATATTGGAACACAATAGCATGATGTTTATTAGACATTTAAAATTCATCAAATAGATGCCCGACGATTTGGCTTCAACACTAGTCAATTTGAAAAGAGATGATGCTACTCATTTCTTTGATTTTCTAGAACCATCAAGTATAATAAGTTTGTAATATAATTTTGTACAATGAATGGTAAAAAAATATGCCATCAGACAAGTTTGTAATATAATTTCAAAGAATAAGAAAGGAAAAATGGTTTCCCTAAGATAATATCGATAGAATTTGTTCGAATAATTTTGTAAATAATAGGTTTAAAACCTCATGCAACACTTATTTGGAACAAATAGGAAATGATAACCTTGCATGATGAACATATATAAATTCAACATATGCATGGTTAATTGTGTGTTCTTATAGATGTGGCTAAAATTTTTTATCTTTTCAGCGAATGATTTTGGACATCAATGATGTTACTGTTACCTGGTTTTATAATGCGCAGCACTTTACTTGGTGAAGGTCGTCTTGCTTATTATGTGCAATATTTTTTACACCAAAATCAAGTATTTTTATAAAATATATACTTTTGTCGAAGAACTTACATTATAGACTCATTGAATTAGAAGAATATCTTCTCTCAGGAAGAGGCTGATGACTACTGTGTCTATAAATGTGAGCTTAATCATTCAAATGGTGAGCACAATCAAATTCTACAGGATGTAGCAGTGGATCCCACTCTTCCTCGTACAAGATCTGTTCGATGTGCTGTGTGCAATCACCCTGAAGCAGTTTTTTTCAAGGTCACTGTTTCTGCTTTATAGTGATAACTTCCCATCCATGGAAATTATTTTCTCTTATAACCCATTGTTTATTCTCAATGTTTGTCTGGTCGCATCTTGTGCTGTTAGCATATCTTATTGAGCTTCTTTGGTTCTGCCATGAAAACCTTAAAGCATAAGGGTTGCAATACTACTTTGGAGTTGCTATGATATATTTTTTGTGTAAAACGTAACAAATTTTTTCCTTGGAATGGAAAGCGGAAATAAAATGAAAAATTTATTATGAATGGAACATGTGCATCTTCATTCAAACCATTAGTAATGCTCTTCAAGCCGTTTATGAATCCTTTATAAGTCCTTCGGAATCGCTTTAAATTGATCAAAGGTTACTTTCATAGGATTTAGTCTTTAAGGATTCCAATTTTTAACATTTCCTACTTCTCAGTGTAGTTTTGGCACGTCAATCACTCATTTGTGATAATTGGTACTTTTAGTGGCACCCATTAGAACTCTAAAGTGCTACCTTTGGTTCTTGTCGTTGCTGATAATTGTATAAATTAGAGCGGAAAAGCTTGATTTTAGTAATATAAACTTTTGCACCTAAATAGTCGGGATAACACCTCACGCATCACTTTTGAGGATGAAGGGAGATGAATGATTCATGTATGTTCTGTTTAGAACAGCCTTCTGTCTGCGTTGCATTTCAGACCACCACCACAATTTTATTTGAGAAATTGTTTTCTTACTGTTTTAGAAATTTTGTAGTGCGAAGCGGATTTTTTAAACCAAATCCGTTAAAGTGTGGTGACTATAAGAAAACCGCTATTTGAATTTTTAGAAAAAAAAAATAGTTATCTATAATTTCTACTACAATTTTCTAAAAAATAGATTTTCTGTGAAATTTTGAATTTCCTATTTTATTTTTATTTTATTCATATTTTGTCATATTTCTTTCCTTCTTGTGTTATGTTTTCTTTGGTTAGTTGTAATTAATGTTGTCCTAACCTATCCTTATTATAAAAGGAGAAGAGTTGTAATTTGATTATCGAAAAATAATAAAATACATTTTTCTCCACCTTTCTTCATAGTATCAGAGCGTGGAAACAAACCCTTGCTCTCATTCCTCCATCAAAGCCTCTCTCTGCAGTTGTCGGTTTCTGCAGGCCCTCCGTCGGATCCTTTCCTTGCAGTCAGATCCCTATAGCATCTCCCTCTAGGCTTCTTTTTGCAGTTGTTTGTTAGATCAGTGCCTTTGTGATTTGAATCATAGCATAACTCAGTCATGAAGGCACAAGTGATGGAGACCTGTACGCCGCAATATAGTCTTCATGCCTTGTATGCAATTCGATCCCTTGCTTCAAAGTGACATCTTTTTGCAATTGTATCACACTGTTTAGTCATGAAGGCATGCGGGATGGAGACCTGCATGCTACGATCCCGCCGACTTCCAACTAGCCTGAATCTAAGATCATTTAGTTTCCCAAAATTTGAACCTATCAGTGTCCTCTCTCTGCTGTTTTCCACCAGAGCAGTCGCAAGAAGCTCCTTCTCGGGCAAATAGAGAAGCCACAAGAAGCATGTCAGCCTTCTAACATTCCTCACCATCCGACCTTCCAAAAATTCTCACCGTTCCCAGCCTTCCAACCGTTCGTCGTTGTTCATCGTTTAAGCAAGCAACATAATCATCCATGAATTCTTTTCAATTCTAAACATGCATAGGGCTTATGACAAGTACAACATAAATAGCTCTACTCTGAAGGTTAGTTATGAATTATAGAGCAAAATTATTGTCTAAACAACTCAATTACCCTCTCAATTTATCACAAATCATAAACTCCATGGCCATAAACTTCTTTAATGGTTTCAATTCGTGTTTATATTCATTTTTGGAAAAGGAAAATAAGGCTTTGTTGTTGTTGTTGTTGTGGAAAAGGAAAATAAGAATATCTCACGAGAGAGGGCAGAGTTCTTGAGTTCACTAATTCTAACCATTGCTCGTGAAATTTTCATCATCATCTCTTGGTTGATCAATTCTATGACCACGAAAATTGGAGAAAATTTATTACTTTATAAGACAACATGGGGATTTGGGAAGCAGTTTGTGAGACTTATTCCAATACCGAAAACACTGCAAAATTGTTTGAGATTGAGACAAAACTACATGAACTCCGACAATAAAAGTTGCGTGTGTCAATACTTAATTAGACTTACAATGTATTGATTATAGTTAGATATGTATGATCCTTGTGTATGAAAAGCCCTCCAAATGCTATGTTGTATAAAGTAATAATAATGAAAAAAGAAGAGGATGATTAAGTTCCTATTGAGTCTAAACAAGAACTTATATGAGATCAGATGAAGAATTATGGGGATGAAGCCTCTCCTTATCACGAGAGAAGCTTTTCTTGAAATCAGAAGAAAAGAAACTAGGAAAAAACTCATGATGTGAGGAAGTGTGGATTCATTTAGCACTGAAAGCCCCGCTTTGTAAATGCACAACTCCTCCCATGATTCAAAGTCAAAGAAAAATCATTCCGTAGATGAACACTGCAAGAAGCTTGGTTAAATAAAGGATAAATACTAGAAACTACATGGAAAACCTGTAGATTGAAGACCTGGGTAAGAGCGGAAAGATCAAAACAACAAGGTTTATGTTGCTACCTCGTCTGAAGTGTAGACAGACCTTAGTCCCTTCACCAAGGAATAATTGGATGTGTTGAAAAAACTTTGTTCGAGCGCAACTGAGCGGCCTATCAGTTTGATGATACATCAAGGTATATGTCGTCTTATCTCGCTAACAATGGAAGATTTTGACCTTGAATAATAGATTTAGGTGCTTTTGATCTACTAAAAGTTCACGAACTCTAAATTTGATATACTTGTTAGTGGATCTTACTTTAGTATTGTTGGGAAAAAAGATGTAAAAGCCTTCAAGGATATTCAACTCTCTTCTGTTCTATACATTCCACAATTAGATTGGATATTTCAATTAGCAGCTTACTCATGACTTGAACTATGTTACTAAATTTCATTCTAATTCTTATCAAATTTCGGTGGTAGATTTTGGGAAGATGATTGACAGCACGGAATTACATCAAAGTCTTTATCTACTAAAGCAAAGTTTTTCTAAACACACAATTGTCTTATTCAATTTCTCCTTCTTATGCTTCTAAGTCAGTTGTGTCTGAGTTTGTTGAAAGTCAAGTTTTATTATTACATTATCATCTGGATCATCCCAATTTTTATGAAGTTGCAAAGTTGTACCATCGTCTTTTTATTAATAAAAAACTAGAGTTTTATAGTTTGAAACTTGCCAATTGGCTAAACATACTCGTTATGACTATCCTCTGTCCCAAGCAAACCCTCAAAGTCTCTATCATTTATATTGATATTTGGGAACCATCAAAATTGAAAACCGTCAATGGAGCTAAGATGGTTTGTTTCTTTTGTTGATAATCACACTAGAACCAGTTGGATATTCCTCTTGAAGGAAAAATCAGAAGCTGCGCAAATCTTTCAGCTTTCCATAACATGCTTCTGCTTAATTCCAATATAAAATTCAGATTCTCAAAACTAATAATGCAAATGAATGTTTCAACTCTTTCTTTGAACCCTGCCTTGCCAAGAACGGGATCATCAATGTGAGTTCCCGTGTTAAAATTCCACAACAAAATTGGATAACTGAGAGAAAGAATAGACATCTTCTCGAGATATCTCAGTCTATAATGCTTTCTAGCAATGTCCCAAAAATTTTTTAGGGAGATGATGTGCTCATAACTATCTATATCATTAATATAATGTCAAGTAGGGTCCTTGGATTCAACACCCCTCTCTATATTGTGATGGAAAAATACCCTCATGTTAGTCTTATCACCCAATCTTCCTCGTATAATATTTAGCGCTCTTTTTCTTACATTCACCAACAAAACTGCGAAAATTTGATCCAAAATTCATCAAATGTATCTTCATTGAGTATGTTTTTAATAAAAAGTGGTATGAGTGCTATTCTTGCATTACAGAAAAATATCATAACTCCATGGATGTTACATTCTTTGAAAATCAACCCTACTATCTCAAATCTGATGTTCAGGGGGAGAGTCCCAGTGAATATTAAACTTGAGATACTATTCTGGATATCCGCACTGATCTAGAGGCATCACAACCTATTCTACTTCCCTTTAACCATCTTGTTTCCTAAGTTTCACTAGTCGAGAACATCCAACCTGAGATTGACAACAAGGAACTTCATGTTTATACTTAGAGAAAGAAATTCACTAAACAATATTAAGATAATATACAATCACAAGACAATTCAAAACCAAACCTAAATTCACACTTACCTAAGGTTCCAATGAAGGTGGAATCCATTGGAGTAGATAGGGTAATTTTCACTAATTATTCTACACTGGATTAAATTGCATATGGGAAGTTATTATCAACTTTTAAAACTTTTGTATCTAATTTTAATATAGTGCAGATACCCAAGTTCATTTATGAAGTATTACAAAGTCTAGAATAAAAAAAGGCAATTGAAGAGGAGATCCAAGCTTTTGACCTGAATGCAAAACCTTTTCCAGATAAATGACATATTAGGTGCAAATGGGTGTTCAATGTTAAGTACAAAGTAGATGGAAACATTGAGAGTTTAAAGACCTGGTAGGTAGCCGGATGTTTCACTCAATTTTATGGGATAAACTATCAAGAGACATTTGCTACAGTGAGAAAGTTAAACATCGTAAGAATTCTTTCCTTTACACTGAAAAAAGTGTGAGAACTATATAAACTTGATATATATAGTTTAAAGAATGCGTTTTTAAATGGAGATATCATGGAAGAAGTGTATGTGAAAATCCCACCAAGACTGCAAAATGATTCAAAAAAATATCGGGTTTGTAAACTAAAATAGTACTTTATAGTTTTAAACAATCTCCATGGGCTTGGTTTCACAAGTTTGCCAAGACTATGAAATCTAATGGGTACATCCAATACTAAGTGGATCATACACTGTTCATCAAGCATTCACAGAGATAAAAATAATCATTGTCTTTATAGATGACATGATCCTGACATGTGATGATGAAAAGGAGATTGGGAAGANTTCTCCACCTTTCTTCATAGTATCAGAGCGTGGAAACAAACCCTTGCTCTCATTCCTCCATCGGAGCCTCTCTCTGCAGTTGTCGGTTCCTGCAGGCCCTCCGTCGGATCCTTTCCTTGCAGTCGGATCCCTATAGCATCTCCCTCCAGGCTTCTTTTTGCAGTTTTTTGTTAGATCGGTGCCTTTGTGATTTGAATCATTGCACAACTCAGTCATGAAGGCACAAGTGACGGAGACCTGTATTCCGCAATATAGTCTTCATGCCTTGTATGCAATTCGATCCCTTGCTTCAAAGTGACATCTTTTTGCAACTGTATCACACTGTTTAGTCATGAAGGCATGCGGGATGGAGATTTGCATGCTACGATCCCGCCGACTTCCAACTAGCTTGAATCTAATATCATTTAGTTTCTCAAAATTTGAACCTATCAGTGTCCTCTCTCTGCTGTTTTCCACCAGAGCAGTCGCAAGAAGCTCCTTCTCGGGCAAATAGAGAAGCCACAAGAAGCATGTCAGCCTTCTAACATTCCTCACCATCCGACCTTCCAAAAATTCTCACCGTTCCCAGCCTTCCAACCGTTCGTCGTTGTTCATCGTTTAAGCAAGCAACATAATCATCCATGAATTCTTTTCAATTCTAAACATGCATAGGGCTTATGACAAGTACAACATAAATAGCTCTACTCTGAAGGTTAGTTATGAATTATAGAGCAAAATTATTGTCTAAACAACTCAATTACCCTCTCAATTTATCACAAATCATAAACTCCATGGCCATAAACTTCTTTAATGGTTTCAATTCGTGTTTATATTCATTTTTGGAAAAGGAAAATAAGGCTTTGTTGTTGTTGTTGTTGTGGAAAAGGAAAATAAGAATATCTCACGAGAGAGGGCAGAGTTCTTGAGTTCACTAATTCTAACCATTGCTCGTGAAATTTTCATCATCATCTCTTGGTTGATCAATTCTATGACCACGAAAATTGGAGAAAATTTATTACTTTATAAGACAACATGGGGATTTGGGAAGCAGTTTGTGAGACTTATTCCAATATCGAAAACACTGCAAAATTGTTTGAGATTGAGACAAAACTACATGAACTCCGACAATAAAAGTTGCGTGTGTCAATACTTAATTAGACTTACAATGTATTGATTATAGTTAGATATGTATGATCCTTGTGTATGAAAAGCCCTCCAAATGCTATGTTGTATAAAGTAATAATAATGAAAAAAGAAGAGGATGATTAAGTTCCTATTGAGTCTAAACAAGAACTTATATGAGATCAGATGAAGAATTATGGGGATGAAGCCTCTCCTTATCACGAGAGAAGCTTTTCTTGAAATCAGAAGAAAAGAAACTAGGAAAAAACTCATGATGTGAGGAAGTGTGGATTCATTTAGCACTGAAAGCCCCGCTTTGTAAATGCACAACTCCTCCCATGATTCAAAGTCAAAGAAAAATCATTCCGTAGATGAACACTGCAAGAAGCTTGGTTAAATAAAGGATAAATACTAGAAACTACATGGAAAACCTGTAGATTGAAGACCTGGGTAAGAGCGGAAAGATCAAAACAACAAGGTTTATGTTGCTACCTCGTCTGAAGTGTAGACAGACCTTAGTCCCTTCACCAAGGAATAATTGGATGTGTTGAAAAAACTTTGTTCGAGCGCAACTGAGCGGCCTATCAGTTTGATGATACATCAAGGTATATGTCGTCTTATCTCGCTAACAATGGAAGATTTTGACCTTGAATAATAGATTTAGGTGCTTTTGATCTACTAAAAGTTCACGAACTCTAAATTTGATATACTTGTTAGTGGATCTTACTTTAGTATTGTTGGGAAAAAAGATGTAAAAGCCTTCAAGGATATTCAACTCTCTTCTGTTCTATACATTCCACAATTAGATTGGATATTTCAATTAGCAGCTTACTCATGACTTGAACTATGTTACTAAATTTCATTCTAATTCTTATCAAATTTCGGTGGTAGATTTTGGGAAGATGATTGACAGCACGGAATTACATCAAAGTCTTTATCTACTAAAGCAAAGTTTTTCTAAACACACAATTGTCTTATTCAATTTCTCCTTCTTATGCTTCTAAGTCAGTTGTGTCTGAGTTTGTTGAAAGTCAAGTTTTATTATTACATTATCATCTGGATCATCCCAATTTTTATGAAGTTGCAAAGTTGTACCATCGTCTTTTTATTAATAAAAAACTAGAGTTTTATAGTTTGAAACTTGCCAATTGGCTAAACATACTCGTTATGACTATCCTCTGTCCCAAGCAAACCCTCAAAGTCTCTATCATTTATATTGATATTTGGGAACCATCAAAATTGAAAACCGTCAATGGAGCTAAGATGGTTTGTTTCTTTTGTTGATAATCACACTAGAACCAGTTGGATATTCCTCTTGAAGGAAAAATCAGAAGCTGCGCAAATCTTTCAGCTTTCCATAACATGCTTCTGCTTAATTCCAATATAAAATTCAGATTCTCAAAACTAATAATGCAAATGAATGTTTCAACTCTTTCTTTGAACCCTGCCTTGCCAAGAACGGGATCATCAATGTGAGTTCCCGTGTTAAAATTCCACAACAAAATTGGATAACTGAGAGAAAGAATAGACATCTTCTCGAGATATCTCAGTCTATAATGCTTTCTAGCAATGTCCCAAAAATTTTTTAGGGAGATGATGTGCTCATAACTATCTATATCATTAATATAATGTCAAGTAGGGTCCTTGGATTCAACACCCCTCTCTATATTGTGATGGAAAAATACCCTCATGTTAGTCTTATCACCCAATCTTCCTCGTATAATATTTAGCGCTCTTTTTCTTACATTCACCAACAAAACTGCGAAAATTTGATCCAAAATTCATCAAATGTATCTTCATTGAGTATGTTTTTAATAAAAAGTGGTATGAGTGCTATTCTTGCATTACAGAAAAATATCATAACTCCATGGATGTTACATTCTTTGAAAATCAACCCTACTATCTCAAATCTGATGTTCAGGGGGAGAGTCCCAGTGAATATTAAACTTGAGATACTATTCTGGATATCCGCACTGATCTAGAGGCATCACAACCTATTCTACTTCCCTTTAACCATCTTGTTTCCTAAGTTTCACTAGTCGAGAACATCCAACCTGAGATTGACAACAAGGAACTTCATGTTTATACTTAGAGAAAGAAATTCACTAAACAATATTAAGATAATATACAATCACAAGACAATTCAAAACCAAACCTAAATTCACACTTACCTAAGGTTCCAATGAAGGTGGAATCCATTGGAGTAGATAGGGTAATTTTCACTAATTATTCTACACTGGATTAAATTGCATATGGGAAGTTATTATCAACTTTTAAAACTTTTGTATCTAATTTTAATATAGTGCAGATACCCAAGTTCATTTATGAAGTATTACAAAGTCTAGAATAAAAAAAGGCAATTGAAGAGGAGATCCAAGCTTTTGACCTGAATGCAAAACCTTTTCCAGATAAATGAAATATTAGGTGCAAATGGGTGTTCAATGTTAAGTACAAAGTAGATGGAAACATTGAGAGTTTAAAGACCTGGTAGGTAGCCGGATGTTTCACTCAATTTTATGGGATAAACTATCAAGAGACATTTGCTACAGTGAGAAAGTTAAACATCGTAAGAATTCTTTCCTTTACACTGAAAAAAGTGTGAGAACTATATAAACTTGATATATATAGTTTAAAGAATGCGTTTTTAAATGGAGATATCATGGAAGAAGTGTATGTGAAAATCCCACCAAGACTGCAAAATGATTCAAAAAAATATCGGGTTTGTAAACTAAAATAGTACTTTATAGTTTTAAACAATCTCCATGGGCTTGGTTTCACAAGTTTGCCAAGACTATGAAATCTAATGGGTACATCCAATACTAAGTGGATCATACACTGTTCATCAAGCATTCACAGAGATAAAAATAATCATTGTCTTTATAGATGACATGATCCTGACATGTGATGATGAAAAGGAGATTGGGAAGATTAAGGAGGTACTTGCCACTGAGTTTGAATTGAAGGATCTAGGAGCGATGGGATACTTTTTGGCATAAAGCGACTAGGTCTAAGATGGGTATTGTGATATCCCAAAGAAAGTTTATTTTAGATATACTAAAAGAAATATGAATGCTGGGGTACAAACTTGATGAGACTCCTATAGAGTTCAACAAAAAGTTACATTCAAGGGGAGAAAAAACACCAGAGAAAATGATTAGATACTAGAGATTGAATGGTAAGCTTATCTACCTTTCAGCCACCAGACTTGATATTGTTTACTTTGTCAGCATAGTGAGTCAACATATGAATAGTTCAAATAAAAAATATTTAGAGATGATTTATAAAATGTTGAGGTTTCTTAAGAAAACCCTTGACATTAGGGAGATAGAGGTTTACACTGATGCTAGTTGGGCAGGAGAACTCATTGATAGAAGATCCACTTCTATGTATTGTTCCTATATTTGGGAAAACCTGGTCACTTGGAGGGTTAAGAAGCAAGCAGTTGTCTCTAGAAGTAGTGCAGTATCTGAGTATCAGACACTTGCTTTGGGAATTTGTAAAGGAATATGGATCCAAAGGTTACTAAATGATGGGATACAATATTGTTAATCCCATAAAGATATTTTGTGACAGTCAAGCTACTATTAATATTTGCAAAGAATCTTGTGCATCATGATATGACCAAACACATTGAGATCGATAAACATTTTATCTTTGAAAATATCATATGAGGCATTATTCACTTAATCTACATTCCAACTTATCTTCAAGTCGTTGATGTCTTCACTAAATCTCTACCTCCAGGCAATTTCATTGATTTGAATACCAAGCTGGGCCTTTACAACATCAATGACCCAGCTTTATGGGGGAAAGAGGGGAAGGTTGTTGGGCGGGGGGTTGGAACTCTAAGTTTCCTATTTTAGTTTTGCTCTTCTTATTATGTCATATTTCTTTATTTCTTAACTTATATTTTTTTTAATAGGTTGTAATTGTTATGCTTAATTTTTCCTTGGCCGTTCTTTATTATATAAGAAGGAAGAGTTGTATTTTAATTATTGAGGAATAAAAAAAAATCATTTTTCTCCACCTTTCTTCCTTGCTCCACCACAACATTACAACCACATTTAAAAAATGTTGTGGATGCCGCAAACGGACCCTAAGTTGGCCCCAAATATTTGAGCTAAGAATGATGATATTGATGATATGTTACATCTCATCCTTGCATGGCATGCCACCAGAGGTTGCAGTAGATTTTCAGGCTTCACACTGACGCGTCATTATCATTTATTATTTTTTTAAAAAATAGAACTAATTATTTAAACATTTCTCTTTAAAAATAAAAATAAAAATAAGTAGAAAACACAGTTTTGAAGCAGCAGAACCTTGGGGAGGTTTTTATTTATTTTTATCCAGAATATTACGAGGACCCCATGAAACTTCCAATCAAAAGCTACATAATAGAAAAATGATTCCTTCATTTACTCAAGAAAGAAGGAATTTTATCAATGTGCTTTGATACCAAATTGAATATAAAGCTTTCCTTTTGTGGGCATTTACGAACATACCATACAATTCTTATGTATTTCCATATCAAGCACCTATACATTCATATGTTTACATACGTACCACTTAAAATTAAGATGTTAGATATGTAAATACATAAAAATTGTGTAGTATGTATGTAAATTTCCCTTCTTTTTATCTGAATGAGTGCATTTTTTTCAAACTGTAAGTACTAGATTTTTTATTAATTTTTTTTCAAATTAAGATGTTTTCCAAAACACTCAAAAATAATTTTTAAACAGCCATATCTTAATAAAAAATGTCACATATATTTTATTTCAAATCAAAACATAAATAAAGCTAAAAAAAAAATAAAAAATAAAATTATTCCCAAACAACACCTAAAGAACTGTTTGGAATTACTGTTGTTTTTTTCTTTCTATTTTCTATTTTATTTTTATTTTATTTAAGTTTTGATTCAAAATAAAATATATTTGGAATATTAAAGGCAAATCTACTTATTTTTATGAACACTAAAAATAAATTTTAATTGTTTTGAGTGCCTTTAAAAAATTAAGTTTATTTATTTCTTCAAACAAAATATAAAAAATATGTGAAAATCATTCTTAACAAACATATTTTTTAAAATAAAAGCAAAATTTAGTATTCATACATCAATATTTTATCCGATGACTTTGCAGGCTGCAGCCGAAGGGGAGGAAGGAATGGCATTGTTCTTTGTCTGCTGCAATCCAAGCTGCGGCCATCGGTGGAGGGATTAATGGAGTTATACCAGTAAGCTCTTTTCTGTGTGCTTTCAGACAGTCCAGGTTATGTAACTGTAATTTTAAATGTCTTTTTTAGTTCGAAGCAAACAATTCCTGAAATTTGCGGAAAATACTGATTGGTAGTAATTTTGCATTGTCAAATTGCAACATGAAGATTGTTTCAGTGTCATTTTGCATTTGTGCAAATTCTGAGGTAGATTTTAACAAGAAAAATGTTTAGAAAGGTATGTAATGCCAAGGTTCATTTGTTTTAGATTCTCTTCTCAAGATTTTTTAGGAGGAATTGTTTGAAGTTTGAAGATGTGTATTTCACTTTTTGGAAGTTAGATTAGTGGTATTTTTTATATGATATGAAATTTGTAATTGGTATAAAATGTAAAAAATAAAATTTTGGTGTTACATATGTAAATACTTAGGAATTGGGTGGTATTTATGTCAAATGCCCCAAGGGAAAAATAAACTTTCATGATTTGGGCAAGCTGAGAAAATTGATGTGGTAATAAGTCGAATGCATGTTATTAATGTTGTGGTAGGAATGATAAACTAATAATTGCAACGGTGAGACATTTTAGATGTGATAGGAATAAGAAATTTAAAGCTACAGTTTGAGGGAGGTTGTAGATAATTGTCAGCATTTTTTTTTTCTTATTTAACAGAAGTAATCATAATTTTGACAAATTTAGGGTCTGTTGGGGGCAGTTGCAGCTTATTGAATAAACTGCTGATAAGGTGATTAAAAATAATCTGCTGATAAGCTAGGTGCGGTGACTATTAGAAATTTTTATTTTTTTTGGAAAAGTCAGACCGCTGCCAGGAAGCTGCCACCACACCTAAATAGGTGCAGTGTGAAAACGCCACTCTTAGCGTTTTCAAAATGCATAAGTTGCCAAAACACAGTTTACCCAAACAGTCCAGGTGCGTTTTCAAAACGCCACCGCACCAAATAAGCTGCCCCAAACGGGCCCTTAGTTTAGGAAAGAGGTACAACACATGATTTTTTAAGGAAAAATATTGTGTGCGTGTGTGTAGCTTGGACGTGGCCATACTGTTATGCATTTGCATCCAGACNGGAGGTTGTAGATAATTGTCAGCATTTTTTTTTTCTTATTTAACAGAAGTAATCATAATTTTGACAAATTTATGGTCTGTTGGGGGCAGCTGCAGCTTATTGAATAATCTGTTGATAAGGTGATTAAAAATAATCTGCTGATAAGTTAAGTGCGGTGGCTATTAGAAATTTTTATTTTTTTGGAAAAGTCAGATCGCTGCCAGGAAGCTGTCACCACACCTAGATAGGTGCAGTGTGAAAACGCCACTCTTAGCGTTTTCAAAATGCATAAGTTGCCAAAACGCAGTTTACCCAAACAGTCCAGGTGCGTTTTCAAAACGCCACCGCACCAAATAAGCTGCCCCAAACAGACCCTTAATTTAGGAAAGAGGTACAATGCATGTTTTTTTAAGGAAAAATATTGTGCGTGCGTGTAGCTTGGATGTGGCCATACTGTTATGCATTTGCATCCGGACAATATTTTCTTCTGTTTAAGAGAACTTTTGCATTGCTTTAATTTTTAGAATGTTTTTACACTTTAGCTTGCTGTAATTATTTTGAAATGGGAAGCTGCTTTTTATATTTTAATATATTTTAATATATTTTAAGTATAATGGTTGCCAAAAAAAAAACAAATTCAAATAAGACCATTCAAAAAAGAAAAATAAATTTTTGATTGAAAATAAAATCNGAAATGGGAAGCTGCTTTTTATATTTTAATATATTTTAATATATTTTAAGTATAATGGTTGCCAAAAAAAAATATTCAAATAAGACCATTCAAAAAAGAAAAATAAATTTTTGATTGAAAATAAAATGAAATGGTCATTTGGCTGGCAAAAGCGGCCAAGGAGTTTTGCTATTTTAATAATTTATTTTTTATGATAAATAATAAGGTTCTACATATGGAGGTTCTCAAACAATGTTTATTACATGTGGCAGACCCAAAGAACATTGAAATGAGGAGGAAGAAGAAGAACTTGGATATATGCGGTGGCTGCTACTGTTTTATCTTTGGTGTTGGTATTGATGTAACTATTTTCTTCAAACTGTTGGATCGACAGGAGTAGGTAGTTGAACCGACAGTCTGCGTTTCAGTCGGAGATTCGACAGGTGGTGAAGACGGAGGCCGTAACCGAAGACATTCCACCGTATATTTGATTCTTTTGAGACCGCGACGTGTAATAAGCATTATTTAGTGACCTCCATATGTAAAAAAACCCTAATAATGCTGGGGTCATAAAAAGTTTGTGGTTAACAGTCATTCCATTGTTCCAATGAGCCCCTATAAGTTTGTTGAGCTCATTTTGGTGAGTATAACAAATGGATGGNACGTGTAATAAGCATTATTTAGTGACCTCCATATGTAAAAAAACCCTAATAATGCTGGGGTCATAAAAAGTTCGTGGTTAACAGTCATTCCATTGTTCCAATGAGCCCATATAAGTTTGTTGAGCTCATTTTGGTGAGTATAACAAATGGATGATAGTGATAGTCTAACAAGGGATAATACAACATCCAATGAAAAAGATATGGAAGAAACAACTATAGAAATAAAAGTATTCAAATCTAAAAGAAATACAATTAGTAATATATAAATTGGAAATGCCCAAAAGTAGGCATGCAGTATGAGAAATGAAATAGATGGTATATGATGCATATATTGGCTAGATGCTTAATATCATTGAATGATTACAACTATAACAGAGAGTCACATAAATTTAAACAGTCTAGAATATAATTATACTTATGATCACCAGCATATGTTAATATGACAATGCATTTATGTGACAATATTCATGTCATATTTGATAGATTTTATATTGAGATATTATGTTTATAATTATATGCATATTTTATACATCACAAACAAGTCATTATTAGGGAGAGTGGTAAGGCCAATCATTATCTATATATCAAACATGAATCGTTGAAATGAAATTGATTATATAAAACAAAGTTAAGAAAATAAAA
>JXCR01031671.1:41575-51930 GCA_002079205.1 Phalaenopsis hybrid cultivar | reverse complement strand
GGAAAAAAAAAAAAAAATATATATATATATATATAGTATAAAGTTAAATAAGGCTAAAGATGATTACATGTTATTCAATTAGTGAAAGCCCTATGAACATGTGATTCAACGTTCTTCTAGGAATTTGAATCTTCAAAGGATTTATCAGAGAAAATTGTACTTGTGGAACTTGCTTGGATTCCTCCTTTGATTGTTGCGACTTGTTTAACATTACAAAGTGGGTGTCTCATGCTTGAATGAAGAGACCAATATTAAATAGAGATTCTTCCATCAAATATTTTTTGGGGTCATATACCTCGCATTAAAGTTCTTCGATATTTTGCAGTCTAAGAATCCTCATTATGACCACTACCACAACCTGAGGAGGAAGGGGTAGCTCCATTAGCTTTATGCTTTTCTTGAAAAGACGACCTCAATCATTTTTCGGAAAGAATAATTGATTGGCTCAATTTTTTGGTGCATCCTTTATTTGAAATTCTAGCCATTCACTTCCATAAGTAAATTAGTCATGAATATTAGAAACAAATTTATCTATCTTTGCCACTATCTCTAAGGAAAATGTTGTGTTACACTCCATAAATGTGACAAATAAACTCATAATGATTGTCATATTCCGACAAAAAATCTGGAAAGACACATTACACATGTTGATAAAGCGCCCACCAACTCAGGAGCTGGTAGCAATCGAAGCTCACCATTATAAGCTCGTCTCACAAGCAATGAATTACCCTTGTGGTAAGCTCGTCTCATAAGCAGTGAATTACCCCTGTGGTAAGCTTGTCTATGCTCGAGTGGTGGAGAATATGCTCGATCTAACAAATTCTAAAACCTAACCACCTGGCCATTCAAAAAAGTAAATTTTTTTCAGAAAAAATATAAGCATATTTTTAATTAGTGTCGATATTGCCTCCTCAAGATTCTATTACTTCCTCTAATTTTCAGAGGGGTGAGATTATATGGACATTAGCATTTCAAAGCGTTAAAAATCTCCCCCAAAAGACACATCAATATGTCAGATGTTAGGCAACAATATTCCATAAGGAAAACATAATAATATGTCATATGTTGGGCAATAACAGCCTGGAAAGAAAGACATAACAACAAGTCAGGTGTTGGGCAACAACAATCTAGAAGGAATGACACAACAACATACCAGATGTTGGGCAACAATAGCCAAGAAGGAAATGTAAAACAACGGGGAAGGTGTTGGGCAACAACAAACTATAAGGAAAGACACAACAACAAGCTATATGTTGGGCAAAACCAACCCAAAAGAAAATTCACAACAATAGGTCAGGTGTTGGGCAACAAGAACCCAGAAGAAAAGTAACAACAATAGACGAGAAAGGAGGGACAACGATAGCCCAAGTGTCACTTTAGCATTAGGAGAAGAAGGGTGTTTTCTCTCCTATCTTTTCGGCTTATTTGTTGGCAAAAAATTAGATTTTAGGTGCCAAAATTCAAAATATTAAAAATTTTGGAGTNTTTTCGGCTTATTTGTTGGCAAAAAATTAGATTTTAGGTGCCAAAATTCAAAATATTAAAAATTTTGGAGTTCATGGCTCCACAGGTGCATACGTACACAAGTGTGCACAAATGCATGCATATAGGTAAGCATATGCACAAATGGTTTTGGGAATCTTATGAGCCAATCTGGCCGACAGCTTGCGCATCACACATCCCATGGCCCCTTTCGGCCATCATGCTTAATTGCTTCTGCCCGTGACCCGTGACCCGTGACCCGTGACCCGCTCCGACCCACATCTCCCAATACCACATGCTCGTCGCGCTGCTCACCGCATGTCACCTTTGCCGCCTTCGCCGTACCAAATTTTATTTTTTTTAATTTTTTTGGAAAAATAGAATAAATTAGTCAAAAAAAGGAGCAATTAAAAAATTGTACCCATACTCATCCTACACCACATCTAAAATCTAAAAAACCAGAAATAAACTCCCACCCATTTATCATCACCAATTCTCCCTTCCACCAAGTACACACACCAAAGAGATAAGCCCACCACAAACCGAACTCCACGTCTCCTCCCTCCCCACCATCCAAACCCTCCCCCTCTCCCTCCTATTTACCCTCCATCTCTCCCCCTCACCACCACCACCAACAATGGAAACCTCCCTCTCCCTCATCAACCACCACCCCTTCATCTCCTCCATCCGCTCCATCTGCCGCCCAAAACNTGGAGAAAAAGGATTCATGTAGCCGACCCCACGTAGTGGGATTAAGGCTTTGTTGTTGTTGTTGTTGTAAAAGAAATATGAATGCTGGGGTACAAACTTGTTGAGACTCCTATAGAGTTCAATAAAAAGTTACATTCAAGGGGTGAAAAAACACCTGAGAAAATGATTAGATACTAGAGATTGAATGGTAAGCTTATCTATCTTTCACACACCAGACTTGATATTGTTTACTTTGTCAGCATAGTGAGTCAACATATGAATAGTCCAAATAAAAAATATTTAGAGATGATTTATAAAATGTTGAGGTTTCTTAAGAAAACCCTTGACATTAGGGAGATAGAGGTTTACACTGATGCTAGTTGGGCAGAAGAACTCACTGATAGAAGAACCACTTCTGTGTATTGTTCCTATATTTGGGAAAAACTTGTCACTTGGAGGGTTAAGAAGCAAGCAGTTGTCTCTAGAAGTAGTGCAATATCCGAGTATCAGACATTTGCTTTGGGAATTTGTAAAGGAATATGGATCCAAAGGTTACTAAATGATGGGATACAGTATTGTTAATCCCATAAAGATATTTTGTGACAGCCAAGCTACTATTAATATTTGCAAAGAATCTTGTGCATCATGATATGACTAAACACATTGCGATCGATAAACATTTTATCTTTGAAAATATCATTGGAGACATTATTCACTTAATCTACATTCCAACTTATCTTCAAGTCGTTGATGTCTTCACTAAATCTCTACCTCCAGTTTTCCTATTTTAGCTTTGCTCTTCTTATTATGTCGTATTTCTTTATTTCTTAACTTATATTTTTTTAATAAGTTGTAATTGTTATGCTTATTTTTGCCTGGGCCGTTCCTTATTATATAAGAAGGAAGAGTTGTATTTTGATTATTGAGGAATAAAAAAAATCATTTTTCTCCACCTTTCTTCCTTGCTCCACCACAACATTACAACCACATTTAAAAAATGTTGTGGACGCCGCAAACGGACCCCAAGTTGGCCCCAAATATTCGAGCTAAGATTAATGATATTGATGATATGTTACATCTCACAAGATTCCACTCAACCTACANCAACTTATCTTCAAGTCGTTGATGTCTTCACTAAATCTCTACCTCCAGGCAATTTCATTGATTTGAATACCATGCTGGGCCTTTACAACATCAATGACCCAGCTTTATGGGGGAAAGAGGGGAAGGTTGGGNCAACTTATCTTCAAGTCGTTGATGTCTTCACTAAATCTCTACCTCCAGGCAATTTCATTGATTTGAATACCAAGCTGGGCCTTTACAACATCAATGACCCAGCTTTATGGGGGAAAGAGGGGAAGGTTGTTGGGCGGGGGGTTGGAACTCTAAGTTTCCTATTTTAGTTTTGCTCTTCTTATTATGTCATATTTCTTTATTTCTTAACTTATATTTTTTTTAATAGGTTGTAATTGTTATGCTTAATTTTTCCTTGGCCGTTCTTTATTATATAAGAAGGAAGAGTTGTATTTTAATTATTGAGGAATANTATTTTTTTTAATAGGTTGTAATTGTTATGCTTAATTTTTCCTTGGCCGTTCTTTATTATATAAGAAGGAAGTGTTGTATTTTAATTATTGAGGAATAAAAAATAATCATTTTTCTCCACCTTTCTTCCTTGCTCCACCACAACATTACAACCACATTTAAAAAATGTTGTGGATGCCGCAAACGGACCCTAAGTTGGCCCCAAATATTTGAGCTAAGAATGATGATATTGATGATATGTTACATCTCATCCTTGCATGGCATGCCACCAGAGGNAAAATCATTTTTCTCCACCTTTCTTCCTTGCTCCACCACAACATTACAACCACATTTAAAAAATGTTGTGGATGCCGCAAACGGACCCTAAGTTGGCCCCAAATATTTGAGCTAAGAATGATGATATTGATGATATGTTACATCTCATCCTTGCATGGCATGCCACCAGAGCTTGCAGTAGATTTTCAGGCTTCACACTGACGCGTCATTATCATTTATTATTTTTTTAAAAAATAGAACTAATTATTTAAACATTTCTCTTTAAAAATAAAAATAAAAATAAGTAGAAAACACAGTTTTGAAGCAGCAGAACCTTGGGGAGGTTTTTATTTATTTTTATCCAGAATATTACGAGGACCCCANTTTAAACATTTCTCTTTAAAAATAAAAATAAAAATAAGTAGAAAACACAGTTTTGAAGCAGCAGAACCTTGGTACGGTTTTTTATTTATTTTTATCCAAAATATTAGGAGGACCTCTTGAAACTTCCAATCAAAAGCTACATAATAGAAAAATGATTCCTTCATTTACTCAAGAAAGAAGGAATTTTATCAATGTGCTTTGATACCAAATTGAATATAAAGCTTTCCTTTTGTGGGCATTTTACGAACATACCATACAATTCTTATGTATTTACATATCTAGCACCTATACATTCATATTTACATACGTACCACTTAAAATTAAGATGTTAGATATGTAAATACATAAAAATTGTGTAGTATGTATTTAAATTTCCCTTCTTTTTATCTGAATGAGTGCATTTTTTTCAAGCTGTAAGTACTAGATTTTTTATTAATTTTTTTCAAATTAATATGTTTTCGAACAACCATATCTTAATAAAATATGTCACATATATTTTATTTCAAGTCAAAACATAAACAAAACTATAAAAATAAATAAATAATAAAATTGTTCCCAAACAACCCCTAAAGAACTGTTTGGAATTACTGTTTTTTTCTTTCTTTCTATTTTCTATTTTATTTTTATTTTATTTAAGTTTTGATTTAAAATAAAATATATTTGGAATATTAAAGGCAAATCTACTTATTTTTAAGAACACTAAAAATAAATTTTAATTGTTTTGAGTTCCTTTAAAAAATTAAGTTTATTTATTTCTTCAAACAAAATGTAAAAAATATGTGAAAATCATTCTTAACAAACATATTTTTAAAAATAAAAGCAAAATTTAGTATTCATACATCAATATTTTATCTGATGACTTTGCAGGCTGCAGCCGAAGGGGAGGAAGGAATGGCATTGTTCTTTGTCTGCTGCAATCCAAGCTGCGGCCATCGGTGGAGGGATTAATGGAGTTATACCAGTAAGCTCTTTTCTGTGTGCTTTCAGACAGTCCAGGTTATGTAACTGTAATTTTAAATGTCTTTTTTAGTTCGAAGCAAACAATTCCTGAAATTTGCAGAAAATACTGATTGGTAGTAATTTTAAATTGTCAAATTGCAACATGAAGATTGTTTCAGTGTCATTTTGCAGTTGTGCAAATTCTGAGGTAGATTTTAACAAGGAAAATGTTTTAAGAAAATATAGAGAAAGGTATGTAATGCCAAGGTTCATTTGGTTTAGATTCTCTTCTCAAGTTTTTTTAGGAGGAATTGTTTGAAGTTTGAAGATGTGTATTTCACTTTTTGAAAGTTAGATTAGTGGTGTTTTTTATATGATATGAAATTTGTGATTGGTATAAATGTAAAAAATAAAATTTTGGTGTTAGATATGTAAATATTTAGGAATTGGGTGGTATTTATGTCAAATGCCCCAAGGGAAAAATAAACTTTCATGATTTGAGCAAGCTGAGAAAATTGATGGGGTAATAAGTCGAATGCATGTTCTTAATGTTGTGGTAGGAATGACAAACTAATAATTGCAAGGGTGAGACATTTTAGATGTGATAGGAATAAGAAATTTAAAGCTACAATTTGTGGGAGGTTGTAGATAATTGTCAGCATTTTTTTCTTTCTTATTTAACATAAGTAATCATAATTTTGACAAATTTAGGGTCTGTTGGGGGCAGCTGCAGCTTATTGAATAATATGTTGATAAGGTGATTAAAAATAATCTGCTGATAAGTTAGGTGCGGTGGCTATTAGAAATTTTTATTTTTTTGGAAAAGTCAGACCGCTGCCAAGAAGCTGCCACCGTACCTAGATAGGTGCGGTGTGAAAACGCAACTTTTAGCGTTTTCAAAACGCAGAAGTTCCCCAAACGAAGTTTACCCAAACAGTCCATGTGCGTTTTCGAAACGCCACCGCACCAAATAAGCTGCCCCAAACGGACCCTTAATTTAGGAAAGATGTACAATGCATGTTTTTTTAAGGAAAAATATTGTGTCCGTGCGTGTAGCTTGGACGTGGTCATATTGTTATGCATTTGCATCTAGACACAATATTTTCTTCTATTTAAGAGAACTTTTGCATTGCTTTATTTTTTAGAATGCTTTTACTTTTTTTGAAATGGGAAGCTGCGTTTTATATTTTAAGATATTTTAAGTGTGATGGTTGCCCAAAAAAAAAATTCAAATAAGGCCATTGTCAAAAAGGAAAAATAATTTTTTGATTGAAAATAAAATGAAAATTTTATAGTGTATTATTTGGTCATTTGAATGGCAAAAGTGGCCAAGAAGTTTTCCTATTTTAATAATTTATTTTTTATGATAAACAGTAAGGGTTTCTACATATGGAGGTTCTCAAACAATGCTTATTACATGTGGCAACCCTAAAAAACAACGAAAAATGAGGAGGAAGAAGAAGAACTTGGACATATGCGGTGGCTGCTACTGTTTTAACTTTGGTGTTGGTATTGATGTAACTACTTTCTTCAAACCGTTGGATTGGATCGACAGGAGCAGGCCGTTGAACCGTCAGTTAGCGTTTCAGTCGGAGATTCGACAGGTGGTGGAGACGGCGGCCGTAACAGAAGACATTCCACTGTATATTTGATTTTTCGAGACCGCGACATGTAATAAGCATTATTTAGTGACCTCCATATGTAAAAAACCCTAATAACACTGGGGTCATAAAAAAGTTTGTGGTTAACAGTCATTCCATTGTTCCATTGAGCCCATATAAGTTTGTTGAGCTCATTTTGTTGAATGTAACAAATGGATGATAGTGATAATATTAACAGATTGGGAGATGGTACACTAATAATTTGGGGTGTAATAAAANAATAAAATATACATGCATGCATATGATGAATGATTAAAATCTTAGGTCATAATAAAGATGACATCTCTAATAATGAGTTATAAGTTTTTCATTTATTAAATAATAGTTACTTCGAGCGATTGGTAAGAAAAAAATCCAATATTTATGGGAGAACCCACTCGCAACTCCAGGTAACTCAACTCTTAGGTCATATAATGAACTTCCATCAATTATAGTACAAGAATAATATCAATTTTAGTATAATAATCCCCGCCCTTAACTCAAAATAATCATTGCAAAGTTGGGACCAACTTAATGAACTAAATCATGATATCATTATTATTATTGTAATCTATTATCTTCAAATTGATATAAGAATAGGAGAAGCACAAGGTGAGTGTTGAATCCTTTTAGAACGTTAGGTCATGCTCTATTTTGTGTCCTTACTCTCGTAAGGCTTCATAAATAGTAATAACTAAAAAAATGATGTATTTTAGGCCATATTGTATGGAGTTTACCCGAGATTTACTGTTGAAGAGAAATCACCATGGGTGGAAGGAGACTCATAAATAGGTATTGGTAGCGATGGGTTAGAGTTCCACTCCTTATGCGGCTCAGATAACCTTGAAGGACTGGTGAACTCAATGATGCAGCTTGACAAGTGCAGGCAAGCTCGGTAGAGGAACTTGGTGACTGTTGGTGAGCTCAGCGAAGGAGCTCGATAAGTATGAGAAAGCTCGATGAAGGAGCTCGTCAAGTCTTCATGAGAAGTAGTCATTTTAGCTATAACTTCAATGGGCGTGATTTACAAGCATGATGTGCTAGCTATTTGCTCTAGGTTCACAATTTTGTTTCTATTAAAAAAAAAAAAAGCCTAATCCAATAAGTCCGGAAGAGCCATTTGCGTGTAGATTTCCTCGGTAGCTTATGAAAGTCATTTTATGATGTAAATTTAAATCCCTAATTCTTTTAGCTATTCTAAAGGATACTGTGAGAAGAAAGAGTGAATGAAAAAAGATTAAACATTTCTATGCTTTATTAGATGAACTTTGAGATCATAGCAAATGCTCTACTTTGATGGAGATCAACAAGGAAGTGAATTGTAATCAACCAAAATAGTGATTTCTACCATCACAAATCTTTATTGGTTATACCTTTAGGGAGTAGTCTTGAGGGCTTACTGTCGAGCCCAGACTTTCCTTCCTCTGGAGGCATTTTGGCTACACATGCAGGAAGCTCGCCTCTAGCGTAGGAGTGTAGCACCTTGCTCCTGATTTTCTCCTCACGAAAACCCTCTCACACCCTCACAAAATATGGAAAATAATGAGAAAAATGAGGGGGGAGAAAGAAATAAGNTGAATTGTAATCAACCAAAATAGTGATTTCTACCATCACAAATCTTTATTGGTTATACCTTTAGGGAGTAGTCTTGAGGGCTTACTGTCGAGCCCAGACTTTCCTTCCTCTGGAGGCATTTTGGCTACACATGCAGGAAGCTCGCCTCTAGCGTAGGAGTGTAGCACCTTGCTCCTGATTTTCTCCTCACGAAAAACCTCTCACACCCTCACAAAATATGGAAAATAATGAGAAAAATGAGGGGGGAGAAAGAAATAAAGACGAGCAATATGATTGGGAAGAGGAGTTCCTCTCTCTCCAAGCTCTCTCAACTTATCAAAGAAGAAGGAGAGGGAGCCATAGAGGGAGAGCGACCAACCCACTCAATAGGCTTCTACGGGGGGAAATGAAGTTTTCCCCCGGGTTTAAGCAGCTTGACCTGTTAAAATGGGTGAAAAGCCCTCCAAAAGAAGCATGGGCTGCTTCTAGTGGAGGGCAAAAGGGAGATTAGCCACCCACCTTTTTTCGTCTCGAGGCTATCACTGTCATTCTGATGATGTCGAGGGTCGAAACAACGTCAAAACGGTAAAAATTCATCGTCTAGGAAGTGACCTAGCAACATACACCAAGATTCTGGCACTGAGGTTCCAATTCTGGCGCCTAGGCACCTAAATATGGGTGTCAAACTTTCGTGCTCTTGAGTTTGGATGTCTGGGAAGGGATTTTCGGGCATCTAGGCGCCCAAGGTCGGCGCCAGGGCGCTAGTCTGAACTGAAACCCTAATTTTTATCGGAAACACCCGATAAAAGANGGATGTCTGGGAAGGGATTTTCGGGCATCTAGGCGCCCAAGGTCGGCGCCAGGGCGCTAGTCTGAACTGAAATCCTAATTTTTATCGGAAACACGAGATAAAAGATTTTTTTTTTTTCGATCCATAAGCTATGGAAAACTCCATGTGAGTAAAATATAATCTCATAACTCTAAAATAATGAATTATCGTCATTCATTCACTGGAAAAATTGGTGACAACAGTCGTCCTAAACCACGACACTAGTAGGGAGTCCCAAATTCTAACTTTCTCGCAGCGCGTGTAGGAGAATATCATGACTTCCCTTGGCCATGAGAGGCTCCAAAAGGACGTGTGGTGACTTCTAATCATCAAAATAGGCACCNCACTGGAAAAATTGGTGACAACAGTCGTCCTAAACCACGACACTAGTAGGGAGTCCCAAATTCTAACTTTCTTGCAGCGCGTGTAGGAGAATATCATGACTTCCCTTGGCCATGAGAGGCTCCAGAATGACGTGTGGTGACTTCTAATCATCAAAATAGGCACTAAGTTGTTTCACTTCTTAAATGACCCCTCTAATAACATATTCTCCCTGGTAGGGTTGAATCACGTCGACTCTAGTTTCTTGCCCCGAACAAGTTCTAGAGATTCTTGAGTGGATGTCTTGAACTACCGGATGCTACAGAAAAATCGTAGACCATCTCGAGTCGTGCAAGTGGACACCCTACACTCGTGACATCAAAAATTGATGCCAACATAATGGTACATCATATGAACCCCTTTCCAAATGCCTGAACTATTTTTCTATACACCAAGTCTACACCATTTTTTTTCTCCACTTTAATAGCCAACATCTTCACTTTNAACATAATGGTACATCATATGAACCCCTTTCCAAATGCCTGAACTATTTTCCTATACACCAAGTCTACACCATTTTTTTTCTCCACTTTAATAGCCAACATCTTCACTTGAATATCCCTTAAATTATTAATATTCTGATTAAGATTAGCTTATATTTCCATCAGTTCTTCTTGAGTATTCTACAACTCTCAACTTTACAGAGAGAGAAAAGT
>JXCR01031671.1:28047-39023 GCA_002079205.1 Phalaenopsis hybrid cultivar | reverse complement strand
AAAAAAAAAATTGTATACCCCTTAGGGCGTATATCAACCTCTCGGCAGTATGACTACACATGAGTATTAGTTATCATGTCATAGATGCTCCTATATCTGAAATTACACCTGAACTGATTATAATGATTCAAAATAATTAGTTTGGGAGATCACCTATAGAGGGCTCATAGTTCCATTTAGCTAGCTTCTTAGAACTGTGTGCCTCCTTTAGATTTAACGGTGTTTCTGATAATATCATTAGATTAAGGCTATTCTCCTTCTCACTTATAGATAAGGCCAAGAGGTGGCTATACTCCTTAACATCAGGATCAATCACTACGTGAACCAAATTAACCTAAAAATTCATGGCTCAACAATTTCTTTCATTCAAGACTTTCAAAATTAGGAGATACATCATGCCCTTCACCCAATTAGATGGTGATAACATTTATGAAACTTCAAAGAGATTCAAAAAACTGCTTAGAGAGTGCCCATACTATTCTATGCCTGAATGACTGACTATCCAAACTTTTTATAATAGGTTGGTGGGATCTCTGAGATTAATTATACATGCTACATCTGGGGTCTCTTACATCCAAAATCATTTAAGGAAGCATGCTCCTAATTCAGAAAATGTTCACAAANATATTAATGATGCTTTTTGGCATGCATGATGCCCCATATTTTATGGACTCATATATTTATAACATNATATTAATGATGCTTTTTGGCATGCATGATGCCCCATATTTTATGGACTCATATATTTATAACATTTTTTTTAAATTGGCAATGCTTGAATGATGTATTGCTAACTCTGTTTTGAAGTGAAAATGAGTGTATTTAGGTTTTGTACAACGAAGTTCATGTGATTGAAATTTTTCTTCAAAATCCAACTTAAAAAAAATCCTAATGATATATTGAAGAAAATGATTTATTTATTTGAATAATGGTGAAGTTGCATTGATATCACTACAATATAAAAACTTGTTAACCATTGTACAAAAGAAAAGAATTTTTAGTCTTACAAGGACAAATTTCAAGAATGTGAAACGGTATAGAAACTAGAAAAATCATATCTTTTTTTAAACAAAACTACTATTAAACTAAATGTAACTATGAAAATAATTTAATGTCATGCAAATTGATTTAAGTCATTATTATTGTTACATTTAAAAATTATCATTAATCAATAAAAACTTTAGCCGCTAAAATACTAATCTAAAAAAAAAATAAAAAGCTAAATTAAAAAAAATAGTTAAAAACTATACAAAGGAATAATGGAACTTTTTTTTTGAGTTAAGTCAAAACATCCTTCTCGCTCTCAAGTTTGTGACAACACCACTCNAAAAAAATAGTTAAAAACTATACAAAGGAATAATGGAACTTTTTTTTTTGAGTTAAGTCAAAACATCCTTCTCGCTCTCAAGTTTGTGACAACACCACTGGTGCTTAAATTTGATTACAAATGAACTAATCAAAATACAATAATGCAAAGTAATTCTATCTCATCTTAAATACTATTTCCACATTTCTTGTACATTCAATATGTGGCATCCATGGATGAAATGATTACAATGAAAGAAGGCGACTTGATCAACATTTGGCTTCTTGGTTTAAATGAAATATGTGAGATGTTTTCTTATGTAAATTCATATTTTATTGCATGTTTATGAATAACATTACACTTACTGAAGGTATTTTGTTGTATTTTATAGGTTACAACAGATTAAGCCATTTGGGAGAGCAAAAGAGACAAATTGATGAGCCAAAAGAGGAAAGAAAAGGATTCTAACCTGGCGCACCTACGCTCGGAACCGACACACCCACACCCAATTCCATAGAAGATACAATACAGGCCTAATTTTAAAACTTGTGTTAGCTATCCAAATGAAAGAATATCTTTTGGAAAATTATAAATAAGCCACTAAATTTAATCTTATAATGCACCCAATTGCACGCTGCTCCATGTGAGAAGGCATGAAAAAAGGCCTAATTTTAGGAAAATTTAATCTTATATAACACCTAATTCCATGTCAATCCATGAGATAAGGCATGAAAGAAAGAAGGCATGAGAGAAGGCCTAATTTTAAGAAATTGGAGCACCCACACCCAATTCCATGTCGCTCCATGAGAGTACACATGTTTGGACCGGCTCACCCATGACTCTCTACCACCAATGACTGGCGCAGAAATTAATTCCGGAATAGATTATTGCTTAATGGATGCCATAATTATATGCTTATTTGCATGAGTAGAATTACTCTTCGACATGGTGGAGGCTGCTTCTCTTCAAGTTTAGTAGTCTTTATCAACCTTAGAGTTCTCTCCAATGGTTTTCCTTAGAGAAAATTCCTAAGGTTGTTTACTTATCAGTTTAGAGAGATTGTAAGGAGAGAGAGTGCAATTTTATGAGAGAGATATACGAAAAGCTTGTATTGAACAGAGAGGATCACGGTGTATTACAAGAACCGACTAGTTTAAGATTTTTGTACCTCTTGCATTATTTTCTTTTTATGGTCGCAATAATAATTTTTGTGCTTTCTTTTCTCATGTATAGCAGTTAATTTCATTTTTATACTCCTATGATGTAAGACATGTATTTTTCTCATTATATTCTACTATAATTTTTTGTCCCTAAATGCCTTTTTCGTGCGGATTTCATATGTTGATGTGTTAACTTTCTGTGCTTAGCTTACTTCAAATCTGACCCAAAAGAGTTTTAAAATTACTTGTGATCTTGGACTTCTAACAATCGCCTAGAAAAATAAGTAGATTAACATACAATAGACTAGTGGAATCAACATATTACCAGCAGAAAATTGCAACCTAGATAGAGGACTAGAGGATTCTTAAAATATGCTGCATGGTTAAGTCCCTTTAATTGTACTATATTTTTCAACTCTTCTTATGTTCTAGATAGAGGTTAAGGACATGTCATTGTTTTTCAATAATAATGTAGGTTTTATAGGCAAACATTGAGAAGCCACTTGAGTGGTGTCACGGGAATATGATCCTTGCATCTCTAAAAAACTTCACTAAACTCTGTCTAGTTCTTACCTCTTAGGATTGTAAAACTTTTAGCATTTGTGCATCTCTTACTTTAAACTAGATTCAGAGGTTTAGTAAACTAGAATTTTGCATATTCTAATATTTTAATAACTTTTCTTGTGAGATTAATACATGGACCCATAATTTGTATACTACTTGATCAATGTGTATGCTTGCACAATTGATTAATTTGTGTTATTGTAATTTCAGATATCAAGATATTGGCATCATTGCCAGGGAAACAAGAAAAAATTTTCTAACTTTAAGAGAATTTTAGTTAAATAGCTTAGAGTTGAAGTTTGAAATATTCTTCCCCTTTTCTATTTCTATTTTATCTTTATTATTCTAATGTTTACTTTTGAAAAATCCATTAAAAAAATTTAATATTTAACACTTATAAATGACAACCTCTCAGAAAAAAAAAATTGTATACCCCTTAGGGCGTATATCAACCTCTCGGCAGTATGACTACACATGAGTATTAGTTATCATGTCATAGATGCTCCTATATCTGAAATTACACCTGAACTGATTATAATGATTCAAAATAATTAGTTTGGGAGATCACCTATAGAGGGCTCATAGTTCCATTTAGCTAGCTTCTTAGAACTGTGTGCCTCCTTTAGATTTAACGGTGTTTCTGATAATATCATTAGATTAAGGCTATTCTCCTTCTCACTTATAGATAAGGCCAAGAGGTGGCTATACTCCTTAACATCAGGATCAATCACTACGTGAACCAAATTAACCTAAAAATTCATGGCTCAACAATTTCTTTCATTCAAGACTTTCAAAATTAGGAGATACATCATGCCCTTCACCCAATTAGATGGTGATAACATTTATGAAACTTCAAAGAGATTCAAAAAACTGCTTAGAGAGTGCCCATACTATTCTATGCCTGAATGACTGACTATCCAAACTTTTTATAATAGGTTGGTGGGATCTCTGAGATTAATTATACATGCTACATCTGGGGTCTCTTACATCCAAAATCATTTAAGGAAGCATGCTCCTAATTCAGAAAATGTTCACAAATGAATTCTAATAGTCAAATTAGAGAGTCATCATAAAAAAGATAGTTAGTAAGCATAAGACGGATATGCTGACAATCTTAGTCTACGAAAATATTGACATGTTTATTAGGGTTAGCAAAATGGGAATGAATTCAGTTTTAGGATCCTTACATAGTGACGGGATAGCTTATAGACTAGTAGGTCATTTTAGTACTGCTTCCCTGGATGCAATAGAAACTAGGTTCGATAACCCCTATTCCAATGCACAATCCCAGTTGGACAAACTACTCAAAGTTCAATTAGATTAATAATAACTAAAGTGTTGGAAACCAACAATGGGGGAGAAAACAAGCTAAATCTATAGGAAATTGGAATAAGCAAGGGGTTGACGACCTTAAAACAACTTGGGTGGATTCAGTTCTAACCCCTAATTTAGAGAGAAGAACTTGTCTTTAGAGGAAATGATAGTATAAATCCAACCTACAATCATGAGAAACATATAGAATTAAATTGGACAATTAGCTAACTTTTTGAGCAATGAATCTAAAGGGATGTCACGCAATCACATTAAAGTGAATCATTTAGAAAGTGCAGATGGTTATACTTAATAATGGCGGTGTGGGGGGATTCAGAATACACCCTTAAGAAGGAGAGTGATCATATAGAGTTAGACTATGAGCCTGATGAACCTAGTGAGTACCCGACCATAGACTTAGAAAAGCCTGACTCACATCTTAAGGAGGAACGAGAGAGGCAATTTCTTATAACTGGTGAAAAAAACATTGATCTTCAAAAGAGGGAGTAAATTAGAAGAGCTTTAAATCTACAAGACACCCTTAAGAATTATAATATGACTTTATGCTCTATATATTATATGGAAGACTATTATCAAATTGAGAGTGAGAAGTTACAAGAAATTCAAAAAACTTGAGGATTTAAAGAAAACTCCAGTATAAACAAAAGATTGGGCAATTAATTGGAGATTGTTAAATTGGAAATTTAATTCTGAACAAAGACTTTAAGTTTGATTTGATTGTTGGTTAGGTTGAAAACATTAAACCAAGTGTTTCTTGAGAGGAAACTTGAGCATTACATTGTGTTTTGAGCATGTTTTTACTTTAATTTTTTTTTTTAATTATTTTAAAATTTCTTTGATTTATTATTATTATTTTAATTATGCAAGGGCCGTGTCAGTTTTGGTGTAACTTATCAGAGTTGATTGGAATTACCACATTTGAACTTTTCATGCATATGCTTTAATATCGATTATACTCTTATGAAATGTTATATGTTACACCATCGAGCTCCATGTGTTATTGTTTACTATTTTTAATTTTTTTGGTATTAGATTCCATGTTATTACGTGATATACTCTTTTACTTTCCCACAATTCTTTTTATGGCATGCAAAGATAATCAGTTTAGAGAGGGAGTTTTACATGTACAATTGCCTTAGAGTAATTCCCAAAATTGAGTTGATGACTGTAAATTAAACTGGTGACTCATATTAGGAATCCTCATAAGTTAATAAGATCTTATAATGACTTCATTAAATTTTTTATTACTCATTAAGGGAGGATATTAGAATTAATGCACTAATATTTGAGTCCTTCACTTTAACAAATTCTCCCAGAATAATGAAAATTGTGTAATTAAAGTAAAAGTAATTAACCAAAGATACTTAAAGCCTTCTAATTTTCAAATCAATCAATTTAATTTAGTCTTGACTTTCAATTGATTATAACATTTTGAAGTTCATATTAAGAAACATTTGAGAATTATCAATTATGAAAGATTGGACATTCAAAATCTTTAAGAGAAATGTGTTAAACTAGCTATAATAATTCTTGGTGAAATTAAAAAAAAATAAAATTAAATAAACTATGTAAGGTCTGATTCAAAATAAAAATAAAAATAAGTTTTTGGTTTCTCTGAGAAGAATCTTGGGATGAGCATAAAAATAAAAATTAGTGTTTAAATCCTTCCTTCATTAATAAGGCAAAAACTCCCATAGAAATTCTTTTTGATATTATATTTAAGAAAAATTTAAGTGATTTTGGGTTGGTTGGTTGACTATTAATTGATTTAAAAGTATCTTTGAGAAATGAAAACATTTCAATCACACCAAATTAAGAGTTTTGATATTTGCTTAGGGTTAGAAAGAGAGAACTTAAAAAATGCTAGGTTATTAATTAATGAAAATATGACCTTAAAATGATATTTTTATATCTTTATTTCACTTATAAAATCTAGTTAGAAAATTAGGAAGTTCTAAATAAAAGCTATGAATATCATTTCAGTCCAAATTTGATATGAGAATACTTAGGGCAAGTAATATGTAAGTTTGGGGGATTTTGATGTGGATGAAATATGTGAGATTTTTTCTTATGTAAATTCATTCTTTATTGCATATTTATGATAACATTACACTTGTGAAAGGTATTTTGTTTATTTTATATGTTACAAGGTATGAAGCCACTTAAGGGAGCAAAAAAGGCAAATTAGAGAGCCCAAAAAGGAATGAAAGGAATTCTGGCCTTGCACACCCATGCCCTAAACTGGCACACCCACACCCAATTCTAGAGAAGATGGTATACAGATGCAGCTCCACAACTATGCATGCATATGAGCCAATGTACCCGTGCCCAGGGCAAGCATGCTTGCATCCCTTCACTGCCAATGATTGGTGCACCTGTGTCGGACACAAGCGCGGGTGTGCCCCATACCNTGCATCCCTTCACTGCCAATGATTGGTGCACCTGTGTCGGACACAAGCGCGGGTGTGCCCCATACCNATATATATATATATATATATATATATATATATATATATATATATATATATATATATATATATATTATTGTAATCTATTATCTTCAAATTGATATAAAAATAGGAGAAGCACAAGGTGAGTGTTGAATCCTTTTAGAACGTCAGGTCATGAATTCATACAATCTAGGAGAGATCTCATGAGATGAGTAGAGGATGTGAAGAGAGAGATCACAGTTCCTAATCCAATAAGTCCGGAAGGGCCATTTGTGTGTAGATTTCCTTGGTAGCTAATGAAAGTCATTTTATGATGTAAATTTAAATCCCTAATTCTTTTAGCTATTCTAAAGGAAACTACGAGAAGAAAGAATGAATGAAAAAAGATTAAACATTTCTATGCTTTATTAGATGAACTTTGAGATCATAGCAAACACTCTACTTTGACGGAGATCAACAAGGGAGTGAATTGTAATCAACCAGAATAGTGATTTCTACCATCACAAATCTTTATTGGCTACACCTTTAGGGAGTAGTCTTGAGGGCTTACTATCGAGCCCAGACTTTACTTCCTCTGGAGGCATTTTGGCTACACATGCAGGAAGCTCTCCTCTAGCGTAGGAGTGGAGCACCTTGCTCCTGATTTTCTCCTCACGAAAACCCTCTCACACCCTCACAAAATATGGAAAATAATGAGAAAAATGAGGGGGAGAAAGAAATAAGGAAGAACAATATGATTGGGAAGAGGAGTCCCTCTTTCTTGCTCTCCCTCCAAGAGGCCTCTCCAAGGTCCTCCAGGCTATCCTCAAAGCTCTCTCTAAGAGCTCTCCAAGCTCTCTCAACTTATCAAAGAAGAAGGAGAGTGAGCCATAGAGGGAGAGCGACCAACCCACTCAATAGGCATCTATGGGGGGAAATGAAGTTTTCCCCCAAGTTTAAGTAGCTCGACCCGTTTAAATGAGTGAAAAGCCCTCCAAAAGAAGTCTGGGATGCTTCTAGTGGAGGGCAAAAGGGAGATTAGCCACCCACCTTTTTCGTCTCGAGGCTATCACTGCCATTCTGATGGTGTTGAGGGTCGAAAAAACTTCAAAATGGTAAAAATTCATCGTCTAGGAAGTTACCTAGCGCCGTACACCAGGATTCTGGCACTGAGGTGCCAATTCTGGCGTCTAGGCGCCACCCATGTGGCGCAAGAACATTGTCTTTTCGGGAAAGTGAGCGCCTAGGCACCCAAATATGGGTTTCAAACTTCCGTGCTCTTGAGTTTGGATGTCTGGGAAGGCATTTTCGGGCATCTAGCAGCCCAAGGTCGGCGCCAGGGCGCTAGTCTGACCTGAAACCCTACTTTTCATCGAAAACACCCGATAAAAGATTTTTTTTTCTAACCGTAAGCTATGAAAAACTCCATGTGAGTAAAATATAATCTCATAACTCTAAAATGATGAATTATCTTCATTCATTCACTGGACAAATTGGTGACAACAGTCGTCCTAAACCACGACACTAGTAGGGAGTCCCAAACTCTAACTTTCCCGCAGCGCGTGTAGGAGAATATTGTGACTTCCCTTGGCCATGAGAGGCTCTAGAAGGACGTGTGATGACTTCTAATCATCAAAATAGGCACTAAGTTGTTTCACTTCTTAAATGACCCCTCCAATAACATATTCTCTCTGGTAGGGTTGAATCACGTCGACTCTAGTTTCTTGCCCCGAACAAGTTCTAGAGATTCTTGAGTGGGTGTCTTGAACTACCGGATGCTACAGATAAAACGTAGACCATCTCGAGTCATGCAAGTGGACACCCTACACTCGTGACATCAAAAATTGATGCCAACACAATGGTACATCATATGAACCCCTTTCCAAATGCCTGAACTATTTTCCTATACACCAAGTCTACACCAGTTTTTTCTCCACTTTATTAGCCAACTTCTTCACTTGAATATCCCTTAAATTATTAATATTCTGATTAAGATTAGCGTATATTTTCATCAGTTCTTCTTGAGTATTCTACAACTCTCAACTTTGCAGAGAGAGAAAAGTTGTCACGGTGAATAATTATGTCTTACACTCTGTTAGTTGATCTTTCAAAGCTAATATTTATTTTGTACTGACATTATACATCTGTTTATACTTGCCTGAAAGATATTTTATCTTCGTAAACTCTGTGTTCCATGTCTTTAAGAAAATGTCTAGCTCGAGATTTAAATCCATATTTTTCATAACTTAAAGCAGATAAATATATGTCATAAGCGGAAAAAAATATATATAGTGTAAAGTTAAATAAGGCTAAAGATGATTACATGTTATTCAATTAGCGAAAGCCCTATGAACTTGTGATTCAATGTTCTTTTAGGAATTTGAAGCTTCAAAGGATTTATCGAAGAAAATTGTACTTGTGGAACTTGCTTGGATTCCTTCTTTGATTGTTGCGACTTGTTTAACATTACAAAGTGGGTGTCTTATGCTTCAATGAAGAGGCCAATTTTAAATAGAGATTCTTCCATAAAATATTTGTTGAGGTCATATACCTCGCATTAAAGTTCTTCGATATTTCGCAGTATAAGAATCTTCATTATGACCACTACCACAAGCTGAGGAGGAAGGGGTAGCTCCATTAGCTTTATGCTTTTCTTGAAAAGACGACCTCAATCATTTTTCGGAAAGAATAATTGATTGGCTCAATTTTTTGGTGCATCCTTTTTTTGAAATTCTAGCCATTCACTTCCATAAGTAATATAGTCATGAATATTAGAAACAAACTTATCTATCTTTGCTACTATCTCTAAGGAAAATGTTGTGTTAAACTCCATAAATGTAACAAATAAACCCATAATGATTGTCATATTCCGACAAAAAATCTGGAAAGACACATTACACGTGTTGATAAAGCGCCCACCAACTCAGGAGCGGGTAGCAATCGAAGTTCACCATTATAAGCTCGTCTCATAAGCAGTGAATTACCCTTGTGGTAAGCTCGTCTATGCTCGAGTGGTGGAGAATATGCTCGATCTAACAAATTCTAAAACCTAACCACTTGGCCATTCAAAAAAGGAATTTTTTTTCAGAAAAATATAAGCACATTTTTAATTAGTGTCGATATNCAACATCTAATGAAAAAGATATGGAAGAAACAACTATAGAAATAAAAGTATTCAAATCTAAAAGAAATACAACTAGTAATATATAAATTGGAAATGCCCAAAAGTAGGCATGTAGTATGAGAACTGAAATAGATGGTATATGATGCATATATTGGCTAGATATTCAATATCATTGAATGATTACAACTATAACAGAGAGTCACATAAATTTAAACAGTCTAGAGTATAATTATACTTATGATCACCAGCATATGTTAATATGACAATGCATTTATGTGACAATATTCATGTCATAACATATGATATACATACATATATCAACATATGATGCATTATTTGTACCTGATAATATTTGCATTTAAAAATGCATGTATGTCCATATGTATAATAGATTTTATATGACATTCTGAAGCGAGAAAAGCAAGACAACAGTCACATGGAAATCTACTAATTTCTTAGGAGTTGTCAGTTTGTTCAGCTAGTTAACAAAGAGCTTAATATTGAGATATTATGTTTATAATTATATGCATATTTTATACACCACAAACAAGTCATTATTAGGGAGAGTGGTAAGGCCAATCATTATCTATATATCAAAAATGAATCGTTGAAATGAAATTGATTATATAAAACAAAGTTAAGAAAATAAAATATACTTGCATACATATGATGAATGATTAAAATCTTAGTAGTAGGATGACAAGCCTATAAATTAGCTAAGAACTTGATGCAAATAATAAAGATGACATCTCTAATAATGAGTGATATGTTTTTCATTTAATAAATATTAGTTACTTACTTTGAGCGAGTGGTAAGAAAAAAATTCAATATTTATGGGAGATCCCACTCACAATACTAGAGGTAACTCAACTCTTAGGTTTTATATAATGAACTTCCATCAATTTTAGTACAAGAATAATGTCAATTGAGTTAGTGTAAGATGGGTGTAATCTTGTCTTCCTATATTCCCCGCCCTTAACTCAAAATAATCATTGCAAAGTTGGGACCAACTTAATGAACTAAATAATGATATCATTATTATTAATGTTATATATATATAT
>JXCR01031671.1:1994-16719 GCA_002079205.1 Phalaenopsis hybrid cultivar | reverse complement strand
GAGGAGGAGGAGGAGGAGGAGGTGTTTGGTTGTATGGGGGGGTTATGTATGTGATGTGATTTTTTACCTATGTTTCATGTATTGAATATCTTTTGTTTTTTTGGATGGCTAATATATAATTTACTTAGTTTTTGTTTTAATGTTTTCTTTCTACAAATTCTCTCTATATTTGGGGCTTTATCTTTGAAGGGTTTTATGATATATGAAGACTCTAGTACACTAAAGATCCCAAAAGAGTAGGGGATTAAGGACCAATAAGAAATGTTTCTAATAGGAAAAGAGATAGTTGGTTTTATTGATTCCAAGATTTAATCAACAAGGAGTATAAGGAAAGCTAAAAGATATCATGGGACTCATTGAAAACTTATTGATATTAACATTTCTTGAGCTAACTATTAAACACTATTATATTTATTAGAAGTCTAGGACTATTGAGAGCAATTATGACATGTGAATTGAATTTAGTGGTCCATCATACTTAATAATCATAGGATGCTTTTGCTATGATTAAGTGTTCTCATTAACATAAAAAATTTAGAGTTTTGATGCTAAAGTAAATAATATGAAATAATCATAGGCTTCTAAATAGATGATTTCTTATTTCAAGTTGTTTTAGATTTTTATCTCACTCTTTTAGCTTACTCATACCATATTTGTACAACAAATGGGAGAGGGGATGAAAATAGGGAAGTTAGGTAGGCTCCCTTTCCTATTTGAGTTGCATTTTTCTAGCTTCCAATATTGTGCAAAAGGCTAAATCTTATGCATGCGAAAAAAAAAAAAAAACATTTATGGATACCTTTTCAAATATTAATAATGATTAAAAATTTTTGAAACATATTTATCAAAATATTTCGAGCATCAATACAAGGGGAAAAAATCATGTCAGAATATGGATCCATTTGAAAAGCATATTTTGTTATATTAATGATGTTTTTTCGCATGCATGATGCCTCATATTTTATGGACTCATATATTTATAACAGTTTTTTAAATTGGCAATGCTTGAATGATGTATTGCTAACTCTGTTTTGAAGTGAAAATGAGTGTATTTAGGTTTTGTACAACGAAGTTCATGTGATTGAAATTTTTCTTCAAAATCCAACTTAAAAAAAATCCTAATGATATATTGAAGAAAATGATTTATTTATTTGAATAATGGTGAAGTTGCATGATATCACTACAATATAAAAACTTGTTAACCATTGTACATAAGAAAAGAATTTTTGGTCTTGCAAGGACAAATTTCAAGAATGTGAAATGGTATAGAAACTAGAAAAATCATTTCTTTTTTTAAACAAAACTACTATTAAACTAAATGTAACTATGAAAATAACTTAATGCCATGCAAATTGATTTATGTCATTATTATTGTTACATTTAAAAATTGTCATTAATCAATAAAAACTTTAGCCGCTAAAATACTAATCTAAAAATAATAATAATAAGCTAAATTAAAAAAAAAAAGTTAAAAACTATACAAAGGAATAATGGAACTTTTTTTTTTGAGTTAAGTCAAAACATCCTTCTTGCTCTCAAGTTTGCGACAACACCACTGGAGCTTAAATTTGATTACAGATGAACTAATCAAAATACAATAATGCAAAGTAATTCTATCTCATCTTAAATACTCTTTCCACCTTTCTTGTACATTCAATATGTGGCATCCATAGATGCAAATATGACAATGAAAGAAGGCGACTTGATCAACATTTGGCTTCTTGATTTAAATGAAATATGTGAGATGTTTTCTTATGTAAATTCATATTTTATTGCATATTTATGAATAACATTACACTTGCTGAAGGTATTTTGTTTTATTTTATAGGTTACAATGGATTAAGCCATTTGGGAGAGCAAAAGAGACAAATTGATGAGCCAAAAGAGGAAAGAAAAGGATTCTAACCTGGCACACCTACGCCCGGAACCGGCACACCCACACCCAATTCCATAGAAGATGCAATACAAGCCTAATTTTAAAACTTGAGTTAGCTATCCAAATGAAAGAAGATCTTTTGGAAAATTATAAATAAGCCACTAAATTTAATCTTATAATGCACCCAATTGCACGCCGCTCCATGAGAGAAGGCATGAAAAAAGGCCTAATTTTAGGAAAATTTAATCTTATACCACACCTAATTCAATGCCGATCCATGAGATAAGGCATGAAAGAAAGAATGCATGAGAGAAGGCATGAGAGAAGGCCTAATTTTAAAAAATTGGAGCACCCACACCCAACTCCATGTCGCTCCATGAGAGTACACATGTTTGGACCAGCTCACCCGTGACTCTCTACCACCAATGACTGGCGCAGAAATCAATCTTGGAATAGATTATTGCCTAATGGATGCCTTAATTATATGCTTATTTGCATGAGTAGAATTACTCTTGGACATGGTGGAGGCTGCTTCTCTTCAAGTTTAGTAGTCTTTGTCAACCTTAGAGTTCTCTCCAATGGTTTTCCTTGGAGAAAATTCCTAAGGTTGTTTACTTGTGAGTTTAGAGAGGTTGTAAAGAGAGAGTGCAATTTTATGAGAGAGATATACGAAAGCTTCTATTGAACAGAGAGGATCGCGGTGTATTGCAAGAACCGACTAGTTTAAGATTTTTGTACCTCTTGCATTATTTTCTTTTTATGGTCACAATAATAATTTTCGTGCTTTCTTTTCTCATGTATAGTAGTTAATTTCATTTTTATACTCCTATGATGTAAGATATGTATTTTTCTCATTATATTCTACTATAATTTTTTTTCCTTAAATGTCTTTTTCGTGCGAATTTCATATGTTGATGTGTTAACTTTATGTGCTTAGCTTACTTCAAATCTAACCCAAAAGAGTATTAAAATTACTTGTGATCTTGGACTTCTAACAATCACCTAGAAAAGTAAGTAGATTAACACACAATAGACTAGTGGAATCAACATATTACCAGCAGAAAATTGCAACTTAGATAGAGAACTGGAGGATTCTTAAAAGATGCTACATGGTTAAGTCCCTTTAATTGTACTATATTTTTCAACTCTTCTTATGATCTAGATAGAGTTTAAAGACATGTCATTATTTTTCAATAATAATGTGGGTTTTATAGGAAAACATTGAGAAGCCACTTGAGTGGTGTCACGGAATATGATCCTTTCATCTCTAAAAAACTTCATTAAACTCAGTCCAGTTTTTACCTCTTAGAATTGTAAAACTTTTAGCATTTGTGCATCTCATACTTTAAACTAGATTTAGAGGTTTAGTAAACTAGAATTTTGCATATTCTAATATTTTAATAACTTTTCTTGTGAGATTAATACATGGACTCATAATCTGTATATTACTTGATCAATGTGTATGCTTGCACAATTGATAAATTTGTGTTATTGCAA
Organism: Phalaenopsis hybrid cultivar; assembly: GCA_002079205.1. NCBI lineage: Eukaryota > Viridiplantae > Streptophyta > Magnoliopsida > Asparagales > Orchidaceae > Phalaenopsis > Phalaenopsis hybrid cultivar. The sequence goes on along the minus strand of JXCR01031671.1, from coordinate 13,346 downwards.
TTTCAGATATCAAGATTTTGGCATCATTGTCAGGTAAACGAAAAAAAAAAATTTCTAACTTTAAGAGAATTTTAGTTAAATAGCTTAGAGTTGAAGTTTGAAATATTCTTCCCCTTTTTTATTTCTATTTTTTCTTTATTATTCTAATGTTTACTTTTGAAAAATCCATTAAAAATTTTTAATATTTAACACTTATAAATGACAACCTCTCAGAAAAAAAAATTTATGCCTCTTAGGGCGTATATCAACCTCTCGGCAGTATGACTACACATGAGTATTAGTTATCCTGTCATAAATGCTCTTGTATCTAAAATTACACCTGAACTGATTATAATGATTCAAAATAATTAGTTTGGGAGATCACCTATAGAAGACTCATACTTCCATTTAGCTAGCTTCTTAAAACTGTGTGCCTCCTTTGGGTTTAACGATCTTTCTGATAATATCGTTAGATTAAGGCTATTCTCCTTCTCACTTATAGATGAGGCCAAGAGGTGGCTATACTCCTTAACTCCAGGATCAATCACTATGTGAAGCAAATTAACCCAAAAATTCATGGCCAAACACTTTTTTCCATTCAAGACTTTAACATTTATGAAACTTCAAAGAGATCAAAAAAACTGCTTAGAGAGTGTCGACACTATGTTATACCTGAATGACTCACTATCCAAACTTTTTATAATAGGTTGGTGGGATCTTTGAGATTAATTATAGATGCTACATTTGGGGGTCTCTTACATCCAAAATCATTTAAGGAAGCATGCTCACTAATTCAGAAAATGGACACAAATGAATTCTAATAGTCAAATGAGAGAGTCATCATAAAAAAGATTGTTAGTAAGCATAAGACGGATATGCTGACAATCCTGTTCTAAGAAAATATTGAGATGTTGATGAGGGTTAACGAAATAGGAATGAATTCAATTTTAGGATCCTTACGCAGTGACGGAATAGCTTATAGACTAGTAGGTCATTTTAGTACTGCTTCCCTGGATGCAATAGAAACTAGGTCGATAACCCTTATTCCAATGCCTACAATCCCAGTTGGACAAACTACTCAAACTTCAATTAGATTAATAATAACTAAAGTGTTGGAAACCAACAATGGGGGAGAAAATAAGCCAAATTTGTAGGAAATTGGAATAAGCAAGGGGTTGACGATCTTAAAACAACTTTGGTGGATTCACTTCTAACCCCTAATTTAGAGAGAAGAACTTGTCTTTAGAGGAAATGATAGTAAATATGGGCAGTGAGTTATAAAGTCAACCTACAATCATGAGAAACATATAGAATTAAATTGGACAGTTAGCTAACTTTTTGAGCAATGAATCTAAAGGGANATATATTCATTTAATTCTAATAAATTAAGATCATTTTTTATACAATACGCCCAAGTCTCTCTAGGTCTACCTCTGCCTTTCTTAACATAAATCGAATCTTAAGCATCTCCTAATCGGATCATCAGATGGTCGACGTTTAATGTCACCAAATCATATAAGATGGCTCTCTAATTTTTTCCGACATTAGAGCTACACCAACCTTATCACAGATAGATTCATTTCACGTTTTGTCTCTTAATGTAAAGCCACTCATCCACCCAAGCATTCTCATCTTGGCAACACTTTACTTAGTTTTATGCTTTTCTTTTAAAGGCCAACATTCAGCGCCATACAACATTGTAGGTCTCACCACCATCTTATAAAATTTTCCTTTTCTATCTAAACGGTACATTTTTATCACACAACAGGCCCAAAGCATTCCTCTACTTCAACCAACCATCTTGAATTCTACTGATAACATCTCATCTATATCACCATCCCTTTGAACAATAGACCCAATATATCTAAAGCGTTCACAGCTTTTAATAATTTGATCACCCATAGTTACAACCCTTTCACTAGAGCTACTACTACTAAAATTACATTCCATGCATTCAATTTTAGTTCTACTCAAACAAAGGACTTTAGACTCCAATGAAGACCTTCATAATTTAAGTTTTTCCTGAGCTATTTCTCTAGTCATATCCATGAGAAGGATATCATTAGCGAAAGGCATACATCAAGGTATGTCCTCTTGTAAAATATCCGGTAAAAGCATCCATAACTAAAGCAAAAAAATATGGGCTTAAAGTCGATCCCTGATGTAATCTAACTTGAATAGGAAAATATTTGGTCGATCCTCATTCCGTTCGAACGCAAGTAACAACTCTAGTATACATATCTTTAATGACTTGATTATAAGTCATATCAACACCTTTCTTCTCTAGAGCTCTTCAAATGATATTTCTTGANATTGCATAAATATATAGTTGTCATTTTTTTATTAGTTTTTAAATTATAATTCCTTTCAATTTTTGTCTTTACATATGTATGCGTAGTTGTTTTGGACTATGAAGAAAAATTATAAAGAATTCTCTACCCATGTTTTTTTTCCTTTATACGAAGTTTTCTTTCCTCGCTGCTATTGCTCATTACCCGCAGCAACGCCCGCACAACACTAGTGCGCAGCAGAACACTGAAGCACACAAGCATGCAACGACAAGCCCAAACTTGTGCAAGTGCACCTGCGCACGCCCTCGCATGTGCATGTACATGCCTAAATTTGCACTTGCTCGTCTTCGCATGTGTCGTTCCATCCCTGCTCGCGGTTGATGCGGAAATTGGGGTGTGCTCGCTCGTAGTTTTACGTGTGTATTGTAAATTTTTTAACTTGATTTTTGCAGCAATGTGTCACTACACCTTTGTTCCCCGACAAACTACACCTTTGTTCCCCGCCAAATTTGCTTCCAGTTTAGGTGTTCTTGCACCCCTCCGTATCACACAAGTATACGTGGTAGATCAGATGTTTGAGTCTGGATTGTCGATCCAATAGAGAAAAAGGTGTTACAATTTTAAGAAAAGTTCCAGTCAACTAAACTAGTTCTCAACTTGGAAGCCTTGATAGTTTTAAGGTTATACTAATGGTTTACTCTAATTAACAATTCTACTAATTAAATTAAAATTTGGAGGAAATCAAGTGATAAGGTTACCCTCCCCCCATGCAATGGTATAAGAGGTGTGTAGATAGTGAATGCAATAAATTGAAAGTGTTACAAGTGATAAATAGGAGCAATTATCTTTTTTACCCTCTCCCAATTGCATAAAAAAGTTTGATGCATATGATTTTAATTTCTTAAACCCCAATTTGTGCTCAGTAAAGAGTATTTCCTTATCTATTTGTATCTCCCTATATGTTATTTTTGCTTTATATCCTATAGTTCAATGTGATTCTTCCTAGTTGTTCATGTCATAGCTCTTCTGAGTGTTTATGGGTTCATCGTAGATTTTAACAAAGCATTTGGCCAGAATGATAAGTAAACAAAACACAGAAGCAAAATCATCACTTTAAAGAGTAAAAATCACTTTTAAAAATAATTCACCATTCTACACTACCTACTTATTCATCACAAGGGTAAGGGCATAAAGGAACTACTCACAAAGCATAGAGAAATTGCCACAACACACCTTTAAAACAAAACAATCTACTTGAATAGTGTATAAAGAAAGTTATAACGCGTAGGAGTTCACAATACTTTATGTTTTCCCTTCCCAAACACTGGAAATCTCTCCCAAGAAGATCTCTTAAGTCCTTACTGCCTTGTTGAAGAACCCCTCTACAATATTCCTCCAAATTCTCACCAAACTCTGAAATAAATCTAAACTAGAATTGAGTTCTAGACTTCCCCTAGGGTTTAGAGGTCTTCTCTCCTCCTTAGGCTGCCTAAAATTACTCTAAACATCACGAAAGGTCAATTATATTCACAAAATAGTTGTTGGCGCCAAGGCCCTACAGATTTGGCACCTATGCATTAGGCTCTCTGTTGGGTTCATCTGAAAATGATGCATAGGAGCCAAGTGGATGGCACCAAGGCCCTAGGGTGCATGGCCTTGGCGTCTAGAGGCTGACACATAAGCCCCAGTCCACTTGGGGCCATTTTGCTTTGTTTCACCTCCAATTCTTCACAGTTTTGTTCCACATCTACTATCTATTGTACCTGTAAGAAAAACACAAACATACATTTCCTTAAAGTACAATTTCATCCATAAATAGGTGTAAAAAGTAAAGGAAATTAAACATGCTTTTAGACATATCAAAGTCCTCCAAACTTAAATGTTACTTGTTCTCAAGTAACACTAGATATTTAAAAATTAATTTTATTAATTTAAAGAAGTGGGTTTCATTAAAATCATTAACAATTTATCCTCAAAAAATTCATAAAAATAAATTTAAAGTAACTCTAGTAAACAAGAATAACCCTAGAGTCAAAGTGAACCTTTCATTTAACGAGTACTATTTTCCTATTTCTTTCTAGATCTGGATTATCACAAAAATTACAACTTAAGCTAAAAAAATTGTAAATTTTTATATAAAAATCTCCATTAAAAATTCAAGATAAAATTAAGTTTAGAATTAAAAGATTTATTATTTTTAAACTCTGTCTTTTACATCTCTACATGGCTTTCGGGTCGGTTTTAAAATGAGTTGCATGACATGTCTATCTCCCTAGTCATAATTAATTGTGTCTCCATAATATTTAAGGACTGCTTTCAAAAATTATATTCATATTTTCATGTCCCAAGGAGGAGCCACTGTGTTTCTCCAACCCTACTCGCCCAACATAGCTTTTATATACATGTGGTTGTTTAGTGTGTTTAGGGTATTAGAGGGCTCCCTGATCTAAATAGAGTGTTAGTCATTTGGTTGAGAGTGTTTCCAGCTTAGTAGCTGAACCTCCACTTCTCTCTTTTCCGGTGGCATACTTGCCACTTCAACGGTATAAGTCCCACCTCTAGGAGCTCCAACTCATAGTTATAGGATAGAGTTTTTTTTTGTTTGACCTTAGGGCTACCGAAGTCTCTGTGGATGATGCAATTCACAAATTGCTGATTGGAGATCTCAGGACGTGTTGAGCAACTATCTTCACGACCGGTTAGCATTAGTGTCATAGTGGCTTGGGATGACGGGTCCGTGGTACCCCGCCCAACTACCTCTACTTTCTAGGATTACTATATCTTCTTTTTTTTTAGCCCCTTTAAGCCCTATCACTCCTTGACTTCATTGATATTATCTTAATGGCCTGATGCTAATGAACTGTTGCCCCTTTAGGATACAACTATTTATCCTCTGCCCTTATGGCCCATACGGGTTTGATGTGTTGTGATATCCCTGCCAAGTTGATTTAGATTTTTCTATGGGTTCCATGAGCTAGTGAACCACTACCCCCATTTTCAATGTGATAGATTCACTCTCTACCCAATGACTTAGTAAGAGCTTTGAAGCATATATACATTCCCACATGGAATAATCTTCCTTTGTCGACATATTTCNGGGGGGGGGTGGGGGGATTTGGAATGCACCCTTAAGAAGGAAAGTGATCATATAAAGTTAGACTATGAGCCTGATGAACCTAGTGAGTACCCGACCATAGACTTAGAAAAGCTTGACTCACATCTTAGGGAGGAATGAGAGAGGCAATTTCTTATAAATGGTGAGAAAAACATTGATCTTCAAAAGGGGGAGTAAATTAGATGATCTTCAAAAGGGGGAGTAAATTAGAAGAGCTCTGAATCTACAAGACACCCTTAAGAATTATAATATGACTTTATCCTCTATATATTATATGGAAGACTATCATCAAATTGAGAGTGAGAAGCTACAAGAAATTCAAAAAACTTGACGATTTAAGGAAAACTCCAATATAAACAAAAGATTGGGCAATTAATTGGAAATTGTTAAATCGGAAATTTAATCCTGAACAAAAATTTTAAGTTTCATTTGATTGTTGGATAGGTTGAAAACAGTAAACCAAGTGTTTCTTGGGAGGGAACCTAAGCATTACATTGTGTTCTGAGCATGTTTTACTTCAATTTTTTTTTAAAAAAATTATTTTAAATTTTCTTTGATTTATTATTATTATTTTAATTATGCAAGGGTCGTGTAGTTTTGGTGTAACTTATCAGAGTTGATTGGAATTATCACATTTGAACTTTTCATGCATATGCTTTAATATCGATTATACTCTTATAAAATGTTATATGTTACACTCATCGAGCTCCATGTGTTATTGTTTAGTATTAGTAATTTTATTGGTATTAGATTCCATGTTATTACATGCTATACTCTTTTACTTTCCTACAATTTTTCTTATGGCATGCAAAGATAATCAGTTTGGGGAGGGAGTTTTACATGTACAATTGCCTTAGAGTAATTCCCATAATTGAGTTGATGACTGTAAATTAAACTGGTGACTCATATTAGGAATCCTCATAAGTTAATAAGATCTTATAATGACTTCATTAAATTTTTTATTACTCATTAAGGGAGGATATTAGAATTAATGCACTAATATTTGAGTCCTTCACTTAAACAATTTCTACATAACAAGTCTCAGAATAATGAAAATTGTGTAATTAAAGTAAAAGTAATTAACCAAAGATACTTAAAGCCTTCTAATTTTCAACTCAATCAATTTAGTTGAGTCTTGACTTTCAATTGATTATAATATTTTGAAGTTCATATTAAGAAACATTTGAGAATTATTAATTATGAAAGATTGGACATTCAAAATCTTTAAGAGAAATGTGTTAAACTAGCTATAATAATTCTTGGTGAAATTAAAAAAAAAACAAATAAAATAAACTATGCAAGGTCTGATTCAAAATAAAAATAAAAATAAGTTTTTAGTCTCTCTGAGAAGAAGCTTGGGGTGAGCATAAAAATAAAAATTAGTGTTTAAATTCTTCCTTCATTAATAAGGCAAAAACTGCCATAAAAATTCTTTTGATATTATATTTAAGAAAAATTTAAGTGATTTTGGGTTGGTTGGTTGACTATTAATTGATTTAAAAGTATCTTTGAGAAATGAAAACATTTCAATCACACCAAATTAAGAGTTTTGATATTTGCTTAGGGTTAGAAAGAGAGAACTTAAAAAATGCTAGGTTATTAATTAATGAAAATATGACCTTAAAATGATATTTTTATATCTTTTATTTCACTTATGAAATCTAGTTAGAAATTAGGAAGTTCTAAATAAAAGCCATGAATATCATTTCAGTCCCAATTTGATATGAGAATACTTAGGGCAAGTAATAGGTAAATTTGAGGGATTTTGATGTGGATGAAATATGTGAGATTTTTCCTTATGTAAATTCATTTTTATTGCATATTTATGATAACATTACACTTGTGAAAGGTATTTTATTTATTTTATATGTTACAAGGTATGAAGCTACTTAAGGGTGCAAAAAAGGCAAATTAGAGAGCCAAAAGAGGAATGAAAGGAATTCTGGCCTGGCACACCCATGCCCTAAACTGGCACACCCACACCCAATTCTAGAGAAGATGGTATACAGATGCAACTCCACAAGTATGCATGAATCTGAGTCAATGTACTCGTGCCCAGGGCAAGCATGCTTACATCCCTTCACTGCCAATGATTGGTGCACCTGTGTCGGGCACAAGCGCGGGTGTGCGCCATACGAAAAAAATCAATTTTAGAATACTTTCTTGCTTATTTGTATGAGGAAAATTACTATTGAATATTTTGGAGGCTACTTCTCTTTAGATTTTAGCAGTGTCTGTATCTACCTTAGTGTTCTTTTCAATGGGTTTTCTTGGAGAAGATTGCTTCTTGTGAGTTTAGAGAGGTTATGAAGAGAGATTGAGTGAAATTATATAATGGAGATCTACAAAAATCTTATATTGAGCAAAGAGGATCACGGTCAAGATCAATTGGTTCAAATTTGAGTTTTATGTACTTCTTACATTTTTTCCTTTTTATTCCTACAATAATAATTTTCATTTTTTTTACTCATCTATAATAGTGAATTTTATTTTCATAATATTATGATGTAAATCAAATGATTTTCTCATTATTTTTTCCTATAGATTTCGTTCCCTTTATGTCTTTTTTATGCTTGGATTTCATATGTTGATGTGCTAACTTTTGGTCTTAATTTATTTTAAGTCTAACCAGATAGAATGTTACAATCCTTTGTAAGCTAGGAATTTTAACCATTGTTTAGAAGAACAAGTAGGTTAACACCAAATAACTTAGAAAAAGAGACATATCGCCAGTAGAAAATCAAACATAGATAAGAGACTACAGGATTCTTGGAAAACACTGCACGGTTAAGTCCCCTTAACTATAATACAGTTTCCAACTCTTCTTATGATCCTGATATAAGCTATGGAGTATATGCCCCTAGTTATCAACAATAGTTTGGATTTCATATGAAAACATCAAGAAATCACCTGACCGGTTGCACAATATTATTGTACTTTCATCAAAAAAAAAAACTACACAAAATTTAGTCTAGTTTCTCTCTTAGAATTGTATAACTTTTAACATTTACGCATCTTACACATCTTATACTTCAAATTAGATTTAGAGGTTTGGTAAACTAGAACTTCACTTGTTGGAATATTTTGATAACTTTTCTTGAGAGATTGATATTTGAACTCATAATATGTATATTACTTGATCAATACATATACTTATGTGATTAACCAATTTACCTAGTATCAATTTTGGACATCACTTTGTCATGAGAAAAGTATGCATGGTGTATGGCTTTCACAAATGTATTTCTTGCTCAAATTAACCTTTCAATAGAACAAATAATTTACAAAAAAGATTGTTTATGTTCTTTTTGGGATGGAAACAAAGGATTTTATCAATATCAAATACATATTAGATTTTGCCCCTATGAAAAGAAAATAAAAATAAAAATAAAAACTCTTTTAAGCAGTATTGACCAAGGTTATGCTTTTGATTAGTAATTGAGATATAATGCTTTAACATTGTCACTTAAATTAATGTAAACTCCAAGCATTTATCACATGCTACAAGTTGTTTGTGTACTGATGAATTTGCATGTTTGATGAATTTGCATCAGTATTGGCTTTGATTAAAGTTCTTAAATAAGAATTCTCTGTCAAGTGGTGCAAAGATACATAAATTGCAAATATTGAGAAATAATTGATTTCTCATTTCTTTTATTTTAACCATCTTTTTTATTTATTTCTTTTTTGTATGTCTTTGATTACATTTTAACATTCACAATTACTTTTGTATTTTTAATAGATATTTATCATTCAACTCTACACACCCAAATTCTTTTGGTGCTAAAGATATGAGGTTGTCAAGGGTTTAGTTAATGGTAGCATGGGATGTGGGGAAGATATTAAAGAAGATTATAGATTTCGACTATATTGAGGTTTTGTGGAGATGCTAAACATAAAATTATAATTAAAATAATAATTAAAACCTTATAGTTCATCTCATTTTAGTCAACATCATTTCTTTGCCACTTTCCCATGTAGATCTTAGGTTCTTTCCTAGTGCCCTTAGGTGGTTGATCTTTGCTTGACTTAGGGCTTGGATTATCTTACATGGACTTGGGTTTGACTTAAATTAAAACAAAAATTATATATAATTCAAACTTAAATCTATTTTAAATTTTTAAATTTAAAATTGAAATTGAAATAAATTCAAATTAACATAAAAAAACCCAAATTTATTGTGTCTCTCCATTTCATCATTGTGCTCAACATTCAATTCTATAATCTACATCAAATTCGTCATGATGCTTGGAGAAGCATACTATAAGTTTGACAGTACCTTGACACCCATTTTATGTTGATTTATGGAATTGAAGCTTTCTTGTTGAAATCTTATCTTATGTAAAAAGTTTATTTCAAAGTACCATGTCGTGAAATGGATTATACAAGTGCGTTCAAATCATTGAAACCATTCAAATGAGTCCATTTGTGCATAAATCATACTTCCTTAGGGGATGTGTTAGGACCACAATAATTTGAAAAAGAAAATAATAGTAATGATAATAATAATAAAATAATTAAAATATCAATAATAAAATTTTCACATATGCATCACAAGCACACTACTAAAGAAATGCGCTTTTATGTAATATTTTAAAATCATGCATGCTAGTAAGAAATATGCATATCCTAAATAATAAGCAAAAAGGCTACATTTTTTATGCAATATTTGAATGTCATACATCCATGTGATATGTAAATAAATTCATTCCAAAATGAAACCTTAGATCTACTTGATGGCAAGTTAATCTACCTAAATGATCTCTCATGAGTTTGTGTTTTAATGATGGTGGAGTGTACCTACACGTCATTATGCAAGATAATGACGTGCCCACCTCCATTAGTGTGATTTAAGCATCACGAGTTTCCATGAAGAAAACTTTCATGACCTAGAAAATGGAGGATTAAAGGGGTGCTCTTCCATTCCCTAGGCTCAAAGTCTCCATCATACCATTAAAATGATGGAGCCATCACAACAAATGAAAGATTACTACAATATTGAATACATAAGTCAAGGGAGAGGGGTTTTTGGAATAATCTTTCAAGGATCTTTAGGAAAAATAAGAGAATGCTTCCTAACCTATGGGGTTTTTTATAATATCAACTTAATCTATAACTCTAGCATCACCCTACAAAAAGATTTTCTAAAACAGGAAGAATAAAAGTGCAAGAAAATCTCACCATCATGGTGTTTATCAAAGCATTCTTTTTTCTGGTCCAAGCTCTCTTTCATATAAGGAAGATGATGGCTCCCTTTACCTACAAAGAAACTCCAAGAACTTTGTTTCATTTTTCTCTCAATCTCAAAAAGAGATGAAGTGAAAGAAGAAGAAGAGGAGGGAGAAAAAGAAAATCAAGAAGAAAGAAGAAGAAAATGAGGAGGACGAATGTGGAAGAAGATGGCTCTTCTTTTGTCTTCAAGAGCANTTCTGATTCATATCTTTTCAAAAAAAATTGATCCAATAATTTCAATTTTCATATCGAATCAGTCTAATACTTCTGATTCATAACTTTTAAAAATTGATCCAATAATTTCAAGTCTCCTCTAGGGTTTCTCCTCTTTCTCTCCAAGTCTCTCCAGAACCATCAATCTCATTTCAGTCCCAAAAAGTTTCAAATGGGCTAAAAAACTACAAAGGAATGGAGCTAAAAATGATTTCATAATATATGCCCTCCTTTGAGCATAATCCCTCCAAAATGACCATAACAAGTTTGGGTTTAATCCACCTAAGATGCATTACATCAGTCATTTTGAAGGTAGGGGCTAAAGTGCTTTCTAATATACCATTTTCCATTTTTTCATATTGTCGGCACTATTTTTGGTGTGGGGTTTGCCCGTAAGAAGCTGTCGGTCATCAGAATTGAAATCATGTTGCCCGCTTCGGAAGGACGTTTTAAAAAAGTTTAGTTTTGAAAAAGATGAAATCAAACTAACCTCATAATTTTCATAGTTTAGATGAAAGAGCG
>JXCR01031654.1:0-13430 GCA_002079205.1 Phalaenopsis hybrid cultivar | reverse complement strand
AAAAAAAAGAAACCTTTTGTAGGGGATAGTTTTGTCATGAAAGCAAATTGATTCCCTAATATTGATGTAATTTAGTTGTATGTATTTTTACTCTCTTCATCCTAATTTAATGACTCGTTAATTTGCTACAGCTCTATATTTATCAATCTTAAACGTCTGCTTGGTTCATAAATAATATATTAAAATGTTTTGTTAATTATTGTTATTACATAGTCTTCAAAATCTCATTATAAAACTTGTTTATCAGGCTATTGCAATGCCATTCAAAACTCTCGAAATCTTAAATATCTTTTATGGATCCAAAGTTTTGCTGTATGAATCTTTTTTGAGCTTACTCTACATCACTTATTTGGATCTGTCTATAATATATCTCATTATTATAGTCATTAAGCTATTATGGTAATTTTTGTATAGTAAAATTTTTATTTTTAACTGAGATCTAATTGTTTTTCCTTTAAATGCATTTTATTTTATTAAAAAAAATTTGAACTCTTATGCCATCATAGTTATTTTTTCTCCTCTTTTTCTTTCTTAGGTTCTAGCCTAGTGTCTAAATCATTGGGAAAAAAAAAGTTTTACCTCTCTTTACTCTCCACTTTGAAAGGCTTTTAGCTTTCTGGATAATTGTAAGGTTTAAGTTGTATTTACTTATATTATTTAAATTTTCATAATGATTATATTTGAAACATTATTTTCAGTTAAAGATGCAGCAATAGTTTGTGATGCGCATATGGTTGGGATAAGGCTAGTGGTGATGAAGAAAACGATGATGATGATGTTGCATTAGTTTGTGTTCAAAATGTCCAGGCCTCATTATTAATATTTCAGGTGGTTTTAAATCTATTTTTCTCCCCTGATAAAAGTTCATAAGCTACAATTGCATGCTGCATCTGTTTTGTTTCTGCATCAAGCATGCATGATATAATTATTTTTTACTAGTTATCTGATTACTTGAAGTTCTAAATTCTTATGACCTTAGGGGAGTATTGATATTGTCTGACAGCTTATGTGTTTTCTCTAAGTGAGATCTAAAGTTCAAGTATTAAACGATAAAAACTATTGTTAGATATTGCCACTTCATTATTCTATTGCTTTTTCTTTATTTTAGCTGGCACTGTTGAGATCTCTCGAAAGACTCAGAATCCTTCTTAGAAGGATTTACCGGTGTGATTTATTACTGAATGTTTCTCATGCTTCCGACCTCATCTTGAGCTTTCATTGAAACTGAAGCGGAAAGCTCTTTCTTGCTCTTCCAGGGTTGCATGGATTCTCTGGATAGTGTTATTGGTAATATTCAGAGTCTGCTTTTAACAGTTATATGTAGTTCCTTGGGAAAAATCCTCAACCAGAAAGGCTCAATACCCGGAAATTTAAATACCGCTGATCACTCAGAATGCTGTCTTCTTGTTGATGCTGCTATTGCATTCTGCAAGCTGCAACATCTTCAACCTTCAATTCCTAGCAAAGCTCAAGTAATTATAGACTACAGTTTTTCTATCAATTTTTACTTCTTTTTTACTTATCTTTGTATTCTCATATTTCAATAAAGTGAAAACTTTTGCCAGGTTGATCTTATTGTGGCTGTCCATGACTTGCTTGCGGAATATGGACTTTGCTGTGCTGGTCGGGACATTAATGGAAAAGAAGGGGCATTTCTGAAATTTGCAATCAAGCATCTTTTGGCTTTAGATATGAAATTGAGATCATTACATGGTAGGTTTTAACTGGAACAAACAAAAAGGTATTTCAATTTTTGTTAAGATTAGGGCAGACAGGAAATTTTCTAGGTTATTTTCTGATTTGGATGTAGGTTCGAACGGAAAAGAGGAAATACTACAAAGAGATGGGCAAGAAGGAATGAATGCTGATTGTTGCTTGCCCAAGGATGAGGTTGAAAATGGAAAGTTTCGGATTGATTTGAACTCTGACTCTACTGGAGAGAAATATGGAGCACATGTTATTAACGGAATTACTAACCAGATAATTGATACTGAAATAGAAAAAGTGCAGATGGGTATTGAAAATGCTTTAGATCAGAGCTTTTTCTGTTTGTATGGCCTTAACATAAACCCAGATTCTTCAAGTGAAGATGACTTGGCCTTACATAAAAATACTAGTCGTGGAGATTATCAGACCAAGGAACAGTGTGCTGATGTCTTTCAATACGTTTTACCATATGCAAAAGCTTTATCTGTGCGTAGTTATTTTTACTGCATTTTCAGTTTTGCTCTATAAACAACTAATTAGTTAAATGAATTGTGTCAAATATCTATGGTTAACTAACGAAGATTAACAAAACTGTACCTAACTCTCTTGAAATNTATTTTTACTGCATTTTCAGTTTTGCTCTATAAACAACTAATTAGTTAAATGAATTGTGTCAAATATCTATGATTAACTAACGAAGATTAACAAAACTGTACCTAACTCTCTTGAAACTAATGAGTGTGCCTAAGTTTTCTACATTTGTTCAATAATTTGGCTTTTGCTTAATTGATTACAGAGAAATGGCTTGGTGAAACTTAGAAGAGTGTTCAGAGCCATTCGGAAACACTTCCCACAACCACCAGATGAATTATTGTTGGAAAATTCAATATATAGATTTTTAGATAGCACCGAGTTATCTGAGGATTTGCTGTATGAATTATCCGGAAGCGATGACAATGATGATGCAGTCTTGAATCTACTTTTCATTAATGGTAGATGGCCTGATACACTTCAAGCATCATCAGATATTGGGTATTCCTTTTTTTCCATTAGTTAATATTTTAACATGTAACGGCAACACATTTTTTTTCTTTTTCCCAATTTTTATTTTATTTTATTGCAGCTGCAGCTCTGAAAAATACATGGAGGTTTATGGAAACTTGTATTATCTTATTGGTCAGGCTGAGGATACTAGTGCTACTGATAAATATCCTGGCTTCGTACTCAAGAAGGAAGGCGAAGAATTCGTTGAACAAAATGCCAATCTTTTTAAGTATGATTTACTGTACAATCCTTTACGTTTTGAGAGCTGGCATAAGCTTGCTAATATCTATGACGAGGTAAGAGTTAAGACGTTTCTGCGGAATCTTTATATTTTGATAGTTGACAAATTTTTAAAAATATTTTATTAGTATGCTTGATCGACCTATAAGGTTCAGATTTGCTTGGTATTTCGTTTATTATGTCACTTGATGGAATTGTTCATGTTTACAATGTAGGAAGTGGACTTGTTGCTAAATGATGGAAGTAAGCACATAAACATTTTGGACTGGAGAAAGAATGCTAGTCTGCCTCAAAGAGTTGAAATTGGCCGAAGGCGTAGCAGACGGTGTTTATTAATGAGTTTAGCTTTAGCTAAGTCTTCAGATCAGCAGGTTTTATTTTGTATTTCTGCTCTTACAGATGACTGATTGTTGCTTCTTTTTGTTTTTTGCCTAAGAGAAATCATCCTTTATTTCTAATAATAATTGTACATCCAGAGCCAAATACATGAATTGCTTGCACTAGTTTACTATGACAATATTCAGAATGTTGTTCCATTTTATGATCAAAGATTTCATGTGCCTAAAAGGGATACAACATGGAGGATTTCTTGTCAGAATTCAATGAAACATTTTGAAAAGGCTTTTGCACTCAAGTAATTAGCTATTGCTTTATGGTTATTCCTTTATTTTAGATTTTTTACCAATAATCATATGGATTAACGAAGTTGTTTCTTCACACTTTGCAGGCCTGATTGGCTTCCTTCATTTTACTTGGGAAAGCTCTGCGAAAAGCTGGGATATTCACATGATCGGGCTTTTTCATTTTATAGTAAAGCTGCTTCTTTGAATCCTTCTGCAGTTGATCCTGTATATAGAACACATGCTTCCCGCCTAAAGTTGCTTTATACTCGTGGGAAAAGAAATATAAATGTTCTTCAGGTCTGTCACACTTCATTGTTTCTGTCTTCTTATTTTCACAATTTTCTTAGGCTTCTGTTATTGCCATTGATTGCACATGTCTGTGAATATACGCCTGTCCAAAATATGATTTTTAATCTTTTATGTTCAGCAGTTCGTATGCTCCAATTCCTCTTAAGGCTCGCCTTAATTTTTCTCTGCCCCTTGCTGCCCTATTTGACGAATATATTCTCATGAAATTTTCCAGATTAGCTGAATCTTGAAAGAATGTTTTTTATTATATTATTTTCAAAACAGTCTTGATCTCTCAACAGTTGTGAGTTTCACTTGATTGATGCTTTTTCTTTAGAACTTGTTTTATTAACGAGCCTTGCGTGCACATTCTTTTTTTTAGAAGTTTTATATGGGAAGACGCTATATAAAGTGACTGATGTGGGCTTATTTCTGTACTTTGGCATGTTGCACTTATCCTCTTATAAATAAGGGTTTTTAACAATACAACCAAAGTTTCTTGTGTAACATGGTATCAGAGCCATATTAGCCATGGCCTCCTATATGTCCGACAAATGTTGCTCCTCTCATGCAGTATTGCTCCCATAGTGACACATTGCTTTAGATCCCACATGCAATCCAGCCATTGAGTCTCTTATGTTGCTCCTCTATCTTGTTCGTTGCTCTAATTCTTGTGTATCCTCCTAGCTACACTCTTGTTCCTGTGCACTCTCTGGGCTTTGGTTTGTAAGCCACACCTTGATTTATTTGCACCCTCTTAATACTACCACTCACACAGTCTAGAGCACCATTGATCTCTGCCACTTGTAGTGCCTTTTGTTATCAACCTGTTCTTGCATGCATCAACTATGGTTGATTTTTGCTCTCGCAATCAAGCATAATTCTTTCTCTGATCTCACATTCTGTACTCGTCTCTTGCCCACCATCATAGGGCATGGCCATTTCATGAATCATCTAATTTCAGTGATCTTAGTCAAAAATCACAATTTTTAACTCTCCTTTCCATAGTTTCGTGACTGTCAATCGACCCAATATGGGTCTATTTTGGGTAATGCTTTTCATAACTTTGCTATACAAATAGCCATGATAGTTATATTTGTTAGAATAGAAATAGAATAATTCTTATTGATGCAAAGAGGGGTAAATACCCATTACAAGATCTACTAGTAAGGAAACTACTAAAAGCAGAATAAAGGGGAAAAGGAAAGTAAATAACACAAAATCAAAGCAATTAATACACATTTCTGCATATTAATATTCTAATATTCTATTACTCTCCCTCAAGTGGAAGCATAGATGTCAATCATGTTCAAACAGTGGCCGAGAAATGTTCTTTGTGAGAATATCTGACAGCTGACCACTAGATAGCACAAACAGAACACAAATTTCCACAGACTTGAACTTTTCCTTAATGAAGCGAAGGTCAATCTCAACATGCTTGGTGCGATCATGCTAGATTGGGTTGTGAGCAATGCTAATAACAGTCTTGTTATCACAGAACAATTGTAGGGAGCGCTGATTGTCATACATAGTTTGTGGAGCATGATGTGTAACCAAAGAGCTTCAGAGATTCCCAGGGACATGGACCGAAATTTGGTTTCCGTTCTGCTCCGAACAACTGCAGACTGCTTCTTGTTTTTTCACGTGATTAGGTTTCCCCACACAAATGAGTAGTACCTCGAGGTAGATTACCGATTATGGATGCGTCTGTGTATATTGCAATAGGACGAGAGGTGTGACGGGAAAAAAACAAACTAAGGCTGGTGTGTCTATTAAATAGGGGAGAATCCAGTGAACAACTTGGAGGTGATGCTCATAGGGATCATGCATGAATTGGCCGACTATTCCAACTGCATATCATATTTCAGGGCGCATGTATGAGCAAGGTAAATGAGTTTCTCTGCAAGACGCTGGTAGCGAACCTTGTTTACAGGAAGTGCATTGGAGACACTAAGAAGTTTTTTATTAGGATCCATCAGGACAACCACTAGTTTGCACAAGAAATGATTATTCCTTGTTAAAAGATCAATCACATATTTCCGCTGAGACAGACAATTACCTTGAGAGGACCGAGTAACTTCCAGACCTATAAAGTACCAAAGAGATCTCAAGTCCTTCATTTCAAATGAAGCAGCAATAATGTCTTCCAAAGACTCCAATGCTGATAGATCATTACCTGTAAGAACAATATCGTCAACATAGACAATAAGGATAGTTACTTGGTCGTTGAAGGAATACCGAAAGAAGAGTGTGGTTCGATTGAGCTTGAGTGAATTCATGACCTACTACTACCTTTGTAACTTTCCCAAAACATGCCCGTGGTGATTGCTTCAATCCATAAAGAGATTTTCACAGTCTAAATACTTGCCCCTGGGTGGTAGTGGAGTCAAAGTCTGGAGAAAGAGTCATGTATACCTCCTCTGGAAGATCGTCATTTAGGAATGCATTCTTGACATCAAGCTGGAATAAGAGTCAATCCAGATTCACGATAAGGGATAGGAGGATCCGAATGGTATTTAATTTAGTAACTTGAGTAAATGTCTCCTCATAGTCAACTTGATGTTAAAAATCCATTGACATCCCACTGCTTTATTGCTCCGAGAAAGATCCCAACTATGGTTCTGCTGAATGACGTTCATCTCCTCCATGACAACAGCTTTCCAGGTTGTGTCTGCTAAGGCAACCTCAATACTAAATGGAAGCTAATGCTTGGTCAGGGTCGTAACAAATACTTTGTAGGTTGGAGATAATGTACGAAGAGAGACAAGTTTACCATGGGATAGAGAGAGTCTGTCTGATTGCGTATTTTACTAGAGGAACTGACTTCCTCATTTAGAGTAGGAGCAGTGTTGGGGGTGTCGTCCGGAGGGGATTCAGGGTTCAACAAGGGGTTAGCGAGCTCCAGAGTATGTGCATCAGAACGAGTGCATTGAGTTTAGACACGGAGAGTGAGAGGATATGTTGGTGGACCCAAAGGGACAGATGGCTCCTTGGCGGTAGAAGAAGTGGGTGGAACCAAAGGAACAGAGGGTTCCTGGTAGGTGACATGGGGGGAACATCCACAGGAGTAGCCTAAGGAATAATGTTTAAGAACTCTAGCTTCCCCTCAGTCGAAGTGGAATTAGTAAAGGAGGTAACACTTTCAGAAAAAGAGACATCAACACTCACATATACCTTATTTTTGGTAGGTTCAAGTCACTGATACCCCTTTTGAGTGACAAAGTATATGAGGAAAACACATTTTATTAACATGGGATCAAGTTTACTCTAATTAGAGCCATGTTCCGAAAAAGGCTATGCAACCCAAAAATTTTGTAATCTAAACTGGTGAAGAACCAATTGTTAGGAAAACACAATTTTAAGATGGTTAAAGAGGTACGAAAGTTGTGAATTTTTTAGGGAACTCTATTGATGAGATAGGTTGCGTTAAGAATGATATCATTTCAGAAATGTTTGGAATATTCAAGTGAAACATAATGGAGTGAGTAACTTCGAAAGATGTCGGTTTTTCGTTTCGACTATCCCATTTTGTTGAGTGTCGGTACACGAGTTATGCTGGAGGGTGCCCTTACCAAAAATTCTCCTATTATAGAGTTAAAAAAATCATGACGATTGTTAGTTCGAAGGACTTGAATAGGAGATTTGAATTCGATCAAAATGAAAATATGGAAGTTTTTGAAAGTGACAGTAGCTTCAGATTTTTCTTTTAAGATATAGACGCGCATCATTTGAGTGTGATCATCAATCAAAATAAGAAACCACCGATTATTGGTATAGTTAGGAGTGCGAGAGAGTCCCCAAAGTCACTCTGAATAAGAAAGAAATGAGTAGAAAGTGTGTAATTGTGGGGTGAATAAGAAATATGATGATATTTCGCTAACTGACATGTTTCACATTTGAAATTTGAAAATTTTTTATTAGTAAACATCATCATATACAATTGTTTTAGATATTAGAAACTAGGATGACTTGAAGGACAATGTAACATAATACTAGGGCATTCAGTGGACTGAGAAATTTTGCATCCAGTGGGTGGAGTGTCCTCAATTTTCATATTTTTCTCGTGAAAGAAGTAGAGCCCTCCTACCCGCTTAGTAGTTCCAATAATCCTCCTCGAACGACTATCCTGAAAGACAGACATCAGAAAAAAATGAGCAACATAATCATTGTCATATGTCAATTCAGTCACAGATCAAATGTTATACTTCAACAAAAGTACATGTAACATATTTTCAAAATTAGACGTATTGTTAAAACAACAAACCCTTTACCAGCAATGGAACTTTGGGACCCCATTAGCAATTTTAGCATTATATTTCTCTGAGCAAGGATGGTATGTCGAAAAGGCTTGAAGGTTTCCAATCATGTGGTCTGTGACACCTGAATAAATGATTCATGGTCTAGAAGGGACAAAAGAAATGTGTCATAGGATTGGTACCTTGACGAACGTGTGAGGTTGGCAGGCTGGAGGATAGCGGAATGGATCCAATCATCTTGATTAAATGCTACATTTGACTTTTAAAAGAATTGGAGGATTCCAGATTGCTCTAGATAGAGGCAGGCTACAAAGTTTTGGATTTAGATGCTTTAGCAAGATCCCTGACAGTTGAAGATTTCACCAAAGGTGTGGATGCAGGTTTCCTGTGGAGCTTTCCATACTTGTCACAAGTGTGGTTGGGTTTGTGACAGTAATCACAAGTGGGGTGACTAGCCCGAGGTTGAGCACTATTAGAGTCCAGGGCGAATATCTCAGTAGACGAAGTGGAAGCACCAAGCCTGACAAGCCTCCGGCTCTCTTCGTGATTAATCTCAGTGAAAGCAGTGCAAGTACAAGGAAGAGGATCTCAGATAAGGGTACGATTCAGGACTTCGTCAATATCTTTGTTGAGGCTTGCCAGAAATTGGAACATGCGGTCATTTTCCATAATTTTCTGGAGGAGAGATAGGTCTGACGATGATTCTCAAGTGTAGTCGTAATATAGGTCACATTCCATCTATAACACAACTAAGTCATTCTAGCACTGGATCACAATTTTGGATCATTGTTTTGCCTGATAAATTATCTTAGACACCTCATAGAGTTGGCTGGAATTCTCTATATCTGAGTAGTTATCATGGACTCCCGTCCAGAAGACACTAGCGGAAGGAAGTAACATATATGATTGGCCAATCAAAGTCTCTACACTTCCCAAGCTGCATACATTGGATTAGTCTTTGGAGTTTAACGAATCATACTAGTGATATGACTGAATTTCCTACGCCCTTTGATGAATAAGGACATAGATTGCGACCATTGAAGAAAATTGTTGTCGTTTAGTTTATGGGTTGTGATCAACATGTTCATGTTATTTTTCTGTCATCCGTTCTGCAAAGGATCGGAGGTTAGAATTGATCCTCCTGTGGAATCAAGAACATCTTCTGATGACAGCACAATGCTAGAGGACTCTGTCGTGACTCTGATTGATCCAAATGAGATGTTAGGTTGTTGAGACATTCTATAGTTCCGGCTGGATTAGAGCTCTTGGATGCTCGGTAGAATGTCTACACGGAAGAATTCCAAAAACTAGCCGCAGGGAGGATTTGGGCGGCAGACTATGGGCTGCTCGACATTATACCAACTTCTGGCGACAGAATATATATGGCTGGCTCGGCAGTATACCAGCTTCTATCGACAAAATATGGGCGGCTTGGCAGAATATGGTAGAAACTGGACAGTAGAATACCAAGGCCCAATAGATCTTGCGGCAAAATATCAAGGCACGTGATAGGCCCAGCGGTAACTGATCATGAATATGAGATCTGGCGGTATCAAAATACCAAAGCATGAGATATGTGATATGGTGGCAAAATGTCAACTAGCGGAAGAATGCTAGCTGGGCGGCAAGGGAGATTTGGACTGGCCAGCCGACGACATGGATAGTTCTGACGACAGCTAATTTAGGGTCATAGCTCTAATACCATGTTAGAATAGAACCGAGATAATGCTTATTAATGCAAAGACCCATTATAGGATTTACTTATAAGGAAACAATTAAAACCATAATAAAGGGGAAAAGGAAAGTAAATAACAACAAATCAAAGCAATTAATACAGAACTCTGCATATTAATTTTCTAATATTCTAATAATATTTTACAACAATTTTCTTGTTATTTTTCAGAATTTTTGTAATGAGAACATTTGTTGTTATAATTAGGTATGCTAGAGTGTGGAAGCAATAAGAAACTTGTCTTACTTTTTCGAAAGGGAAAAATCCTTTAATTATACCGTCACGTTTTTGAAAAACTAGTCCTAGAATTTTCACTCACAGCTATAGTCGCTCAAGCAGACCCCAAATCAAAATATTTCTTTTTCATCGATGCGGATGCCACATTCAATGTTATCAATTATCTTCATTATCATCACAATCACCTTTCGACTTTCAATTTCTTGTCAATTCTGCGGCTAAATCCATTTTGAGGTTTCTGAGGATAGTATTGGAGCCATCGAATTTTCAAAAAATGGCAAACATTTAACTGTTTCGTTTTTTTTGGCTTGCTTAATTTTTTATCCTTTAATTATTTTGATTGCCATGCTTCAATGCTCTATTAAAAAATGTGGATTTTCTTTAGCTCCACATATTTTCAGAAAATTAATACATACCTCTCACGTCCACGCTCTATTATGAGATTTCTGTCTCTTTGTTAAATTGATATGTAGATCTACGAGCATTCTAGCACACGAGTGTAAAACGAGATGATATACTTAAGTGATTAACTAATAACCTCAATATGAAACTTCACTTAACATATTAGTTTATGTGCGCTTCTAATTAAATAATCTAGATACAAATATACCACACAAATTAACTATGTTGTAGCTTGAATACTCAAGTGAGAGTGATTAACTAATAATCTCAATATGAATTGATTTTTCAACTATACATTGGCACAAGAGTAATTATTGCAATAATGACCAAGTAAATATTCAAGAACAAGTAAACAAGTAAATATAAAGGAATGTAAATACCGAAATCTAAGGATATTGCATAATACTATTTTTATGTGGTTTCACCAAGCCAACTTAACATTCACGCCTAGGCCCTCCTTGAACTTAGAATTCAACTAATCAAACTTGCAACTGTAAGTTCACCTCTTTACCACTCATGTAGGTGGATAATCATTTACATCTTCTTTTTAAAATACAAGAGTACCTATATATGATTTGACGAAAAACACGGAAGCTTTCCAAAAATCTGCCAAGGTCCAGTTCCACAAAAACGTAATGTTTACATTTAAGTCTACTCCATTGTCCTCTTGAACTTTGGTTGTGAATCAAGTTCAGCCACTAATTTACTACAATACAATCTCTATGTGAAAATAAAAAAGCATACAATGTGAAAGCCAAATTTACAATAATTCTAAATGATTGAAAGATGTAAGATATTGGCAAGATTGATCTCATCAAGGATTTGTTTTTGATTGCTAGACACTTGGTAAACTTGTCTTGACTAATCTCAACATGATTTTACGTAGAGGATTTTTAAATTTACAAATTCATTAGGTGGTTTTCTTCACAAATATAGGCTATATATCAGGGCATGCAAAGATCTTGGTGACGCCTCCTAATGTCCTTTGTGGTTGTTATATTTTAGTCTCTTTATGTGTCCTGTATTTTCTGAAATTTTATTTCTTTGGAGGACAAACTTGTAATTAGGGTCTATGTGAACTACAGAGGACTTGTAGGCTGTTTTGAGAGGGCAGATTTTGGAGAGTTTTCTTTCTTCTCCAAAAGGGTGTATTGGTGTTCTTGCTGCCCCTTTGTTGTGTATCCTAAGGTGGCTCTCAGGTGGTGCTTTGGCCATTATATCTTATCTCGTCTAAGAATTCTTGGAGTGCATTGTTTCCGATTGTTTCCTGTTCTTTGTTGCGGTTTTCAGTTGGTTCCCCACTGCAGTTTTTTTCTTCTCCCTGTTGCGGTTCCAGCAGCTTTCTTCTCCCTGCAGCAGTATCATTTTGGTATTAAAGCAGTCCTTTCTTGGGTAGCTCGGCTGGAACCAGGCACTGCTGCTGTTAGGCCGTTGGGTCCTTCGGGACAGCCACAGAAGACTGTTGATTGGCTTCTTGATTCTATTTCTTGCCCAAAAATTGTGAGAAGATTTCTGTCCTTGCATTTGTTTGTGGTTCTTTCTACTCTCAAGCATGCATTCATGAAGAAATATTGCAAGATCCAATCAAGAAGTGGCTATAGAAGACTTACAACATGAAATCCGGTGACTACAGGAATGGCTTGTGGTCTTGGAGCAAAAAAACACTGAGGATAGCACCGTGAAATCCAACGTGGATGCGGTGGAGGAAGAAGGTGAAAATCCTTTTCACAAAGAACCTTCCAGCGATGAGGCGCTGCTCCTGCGTGAGTGGAGGAGGGAAAGACACCACAAGGTTATTGATTTTGGTATCAAGATCGACATTTCAAATTTTGAAGGCCGGCTAGATCCATATGAATTTATTAATTGGCTGCATACTGTAGAGAGAATTCTTGATTTTGAAAGAAGTTCCCCAAGAAAAAATTGTGAATCTTGTAGCCATTAAATTGAGGAAGAGCTCCTCTCTTTGGTGGGAAAATGCGAAGAGAACATGACAAAGGGATGGTTGATTCATGATTACCACCTGGAGCAAGATGAAGAAAAAATTACAACGTAAATTCCTTCTGGAACACTATTGACTAGAGGTGTTCATTCAATTATATCACCTTAACCAACAAGAATTATCCGCGGAGGATATGCTGCTGAATTCGGACAACTAGGACTGAAATGTAACCTTTCCAAACCCGAAGAGCACACAATTGCACATTTCTTGGGTGGACTTCGACCATCTATAGCCTATGTGATTCAATTAAAGACCCTACAAGATTTCATCAACTTTGCTGTCAAGGTTAAACGACGACAGAAATGGATTAAAAGTGCACCCTACACCATCCCATGGGGGAGAAATTGGTTCAGTCCTGGACTGAATGAGGTCCAACGAGCTGAGAAGAAAGACGAACCACCCAACAATACTCAAATTGTATTTCAGCCACAAGGAACAACAAAAATGGTTGCAAAACCATGTTTAAAAAGGTGTTTTAAGTGCTATGGGTTTGGACATATAACATCCACTTGTCCTAACCGCCAAGTAATTTCATTGGTGGAAGCAAACAGTTCAAAAGAGGAAGAAATTCCGGAGGAGGGTTACAACAGCCCCGCAGGAGAGTGGTTGATGCATGTGGACGAGGGGGTACTATTGGTCCTTCATAGGCTCTTGAATGCCAAGCCTTTTCTTAATCCAGAATGGCTTCCTTGTAATATCTTTAGGACAAGTTGCATTGTGCGGGATAAAGTTTGCAATCTCATAATTGATAGTGGAAGTTGTGAAAATGTTATTTTTACTATAATGCTAGAGAAAGTCGGATTGATCACATAACCACATCCACATCCTTATCAACTTACATGGCTAAAGAAGGGGAATAAGCTCCAAATTACCAGACAACGTCTAGCATAATTTTCTTTTGG
>JXCR01031653.1:8174-42666 GCA_002079205.1 Phalaenopsis hybrid cultivar | reverse complement strand
GTGTATTTGATGTGTGTATGTGACGAAAAAGGTCGTGACGATGTTTTCCTAAGGCTTGAAGTCCTATTCGGAACATTTTCCTTGAATCTTCGCAAAATAGCCCATAACCGCTCGTTCATAAGACGATGGTCTTGTGGCAAAGATGTTAGACATCAAAGAAAAATAGGATTTGGCTAGAATTTCTAAGAGGGTGGGTCTCAATTCTAGTTTTCTAAGATGGTCAATAGGAATTCTTAGAGCTAGATCCTAAAACCCTAGAAAAGAAAATGACCTAAAAAATGAGGTCAACAAGATGTACAAATAGGATTTAATATAGAATCCCGAATAATCAATTTTTTACCTTTTTTTTTCAATTTTTTTTCATTAAGAAAACATATTTAACTAATATCTTAAGGTTTCCTTTCTGCAAAAACTGTCTGATCGAAACATATTCTCCCATCCTCTTGAATGAGTTGTGTTTCACTGCCATATTTGATAGAAGTGATAGATACTTGATTTCTTAAGGATACTTGCACAGGACAAAACTCGTAAATGCTTCTGCTCGCCATTTCAGCAAGCCGCCTGTGCGCTAATTTTGTAAATAGCAATATTTCAAGCGCTATGTATGTAATTATCACATTTAACTTTTCTTTCTTAATGCTAGTTTTCTAATCTATAGTTTTGTTCCCTATCCTTACAGGTTTGCTGCAGCGCTAGTCAAAAAACCTGTGTGGGTAATGAACGTTGTGCCTATCCATGGACCGAATACTTTGCCCATCATCTTTGATAGAGGTTTAATTGGAACATATCATGATTGGTGTGAGTCATTTAACACGTATCCTAGAACATATGATCTGCTGCACTCCAGTTTTCTATTTGGCAGCCTTTCAAAGAGGTATCATTTTTTTAAAATTTTTTTTTCATCTGTAGCCATCCAAAATTTTAAGAGCTTGATTGGGATCATATTTTACTTTTTGTTTATATTTATATTTATATTTTTGTTTTTAAATCATGTTTATTTAGTGTATTTTTTACATGATTTTATTTTTATTTTTTAAATAAACCAACTTGTTTTTAAAAATACTGAAAATAATTTTTAAGTATTCTGAGCATTTTTTTTAAACAATCATGCCTTATTTAGTCATGTCAAACATATTTTATTTTCAAAAACAAATATGAACATGATAAAATGAAAACAAAAAATAAAGTGATAGGCCTGATTGGGATCACCTTTGTATTTTTTTGTTTTACTTATGTTTTGATTTCAAATAAAATTTGTTGGTATGTTTAAAATTGGTCATCAACTTTAAAACTAGTTGTTTGGAGTGTTTTTAATAACAAGCTGATTTGTTTTAAAATTTAAAAAATAAAAGCATATGAAAAATATACCAACTAAACATAATTAAAAGAAAAATAAAAATAAAAATTGATCTCTAATCGGCCCTAAGTCATCCAACCATGGTAGTTGTGAGATAATTTGACAATTTTGAACATATAATAATTTATGGGCATTTACATTCATATCACCCAAATTTCATATATTTAGATATCTAACACAACATTGATTTTTACACTCATACAACCCAAATATTTCACATCACGCCAAAAATATCACTATTTTAAATTTAAAAAATGAAATTCATCTTCTTATGCATAGGAAGGGTGGAGAACATTTAAAAATTGAAGTTTAGGCGTGTAAGTACATAAGAAATGAGTGACATGCATGTAAATCTTCCAGTAACTCAACATTTTTTGCCACAATCAATACTGTTTCTTCCCTGTAACCAATTCAGCCTTGTCTTTTATCATGTAGGTGTGACCTCGTAGACGTGGTTATAGAAATGGATCGAATTTTGAGGCCCGACGGATGGGTTTTAATTCAAGAGACTGACAAAATGATTAAGAAGCTAAACTCCATGTTGCAGACACTTCACTGGGCTACTACCATCCACAAGGGTACGTTTCTTGTTGCCAAAAAAAGTTTTTGGCGTCCTTCTCCTTGATACTACTACACCACCTTCCTTTTTTCCTCAACTATTTTTTTCAGGTTGTGGTCATTAGCTAATCCCCTTTTTTTGCACCAAATAAAAATGTAATTTAGGTTATAAGAGCTTATTTTTCTTACCCATGTCTTGTTTGCTGATATTGAAGTCTCTCTCTATCTATCTATATACACACATATATACATAGATACATATACATTCATACATACATACAAGTGTAATGTGTAATACGTTTTAATAATAATTTGCTTGAATTTTTTTCTGTAAATTTTACATGCAATTTCTATTGATTTACATACCTAACACTTAAAGTTCAATTTTTTGCATACATAACGCCTTAATTGTGCTTGAAAAGGTGTATTTCACTTTTTAAAATTAATATGGTGGCATTTTTTGATGTGATATGAAAGATGTAAGTGGTATAAATGTAAGAAGTAAAATTTAGGTGGTAGACATGTAAATACATAAGAATTGAGTGGTATGTATGTCAATGGGCCTTGCCATGCACGTTTTTTAATCTAATTGTTAAGTTTATATTTAAGCAATACAGCATGATTAAATGATAGGGAAGTGTCAGAGTAATGTCATCCATGAGTATGAAATTTAACTTCGGCACAGCATTGGACGTGTGTGTTTTAGAGTATTGTTATGGAGGATTTGTAATATATGATCAACAAAAGCCCACAATTTCAATGAGAGGAGTCATGTATATTATTGATGATTGGTAATAAATTATTATTAGCAAGCATTGTTACATTGATAAGCACATCACATGCAGACTCCCAATCATACTCAGAGGCGTTGGGTTGATGCGTCATGGCAATGCTAGCTTTAAGCGGCTTACATGAACGTTCATTCATCTTCGGTGGAGGTTCTGTTTAGCCTTTTTTTTTTTATATTACCCAAATTTTTGTATAACATTTTAATCATTTTTTCATTACAAACATCCTCCTTTACCCACTAAAAAAAGGCTTAACATGTATATTTAAAATTTGGGTAGTTAAAATGATATATTTAATATTTTGGGTAGTAATGTAAAAATCTCACTTAAAATGATTGAAATTCATGACTTGTTCATGAGTAGGGATGTAAACGAGCCGAATACGAGCGAGCCTAGGCTCAGGTCATGTTTCTGTTTGTTAAAAAATACAACTGCTTTTGTTCGGCTCCCTTATATTTTAAACAAAAATAATGTTTGTGTTCAGCTTGTTTGTTTAGTGAGCCGAATACGAGCTGTTCACGAATAAAATGTCATTTTGACAATTCTAGTCACGCAACCTTAGGATGTTGAAGATTGGGATGAGATCTAAATCTTATTATTTATATTAAAATATCATTCAAATCTAATTTAATATATTTTCATTCTAATTTTTTAATCAATAATTTTAAATAATTATAATTTTTTGTAACCTAGCAGTCAATTTAAATTTTTAAAAATATNTATATATATATATATATATATATATATATATATATATATATATAAAAGAACGACCTGAAACTATTATACAAGCCTCCAATCATTCATAATGTGCCTAACAATTCAAGTACCGTCTTCTTAAGGTTAACTGTGTCAGAGGGGATTTGAACCCCCGACTCAAGGGGTTCTACACCGAGGATGTCAACCAACAAGCTGAGGACCGAGGTATGTGGCCCCTCATAATTATATATATATAATTATTTCGAGCCAAAACAAGTTGAACATGAACTAACATATTTTTATTCGTGCTCTGCTCATTTTTATATAGAGCGAAAAAAAAAATTATGGCCTCTGTGCCATACTGTAGGGCGGTTAGGCGAATAACTCGGTAGTTCAAAAAACAT
The DNA here is from genome assembly GCA_002079205.1 of Phalaenopsis hybrid cultivar. Classification (NCBI taxonomy): domain Eukaryota; kingdom Viridiplantae; phylum Streptophyta; class Magnoliopsida; order Asparagales; family Orchidaceae; genus Phalaenopsis; species Phalaenopsis hybrid cultivar. Next base: position 38,860 of record JXCR01031653.1, on the reverse strand, counting down.
CATCCATTACACATTCACACTAGGGGGGACTCGAGCCTTACAATATGAAAATTACTGGCCACATTTCGATGTTGATTTCCACTTGACGGCATGAACTCAAAATAAGTTTGAACTTGTAGCCTCCGTGAGATCAGTTTTTTATTTGTGCTATGTTTTTATTTTGAAAAAAAAAAAGTAAATAAACAAAAAATGATGTTTCTTTTCCTATTGTTTATTTGTTTTTATCATTCTATTCTTAAATAGATTTGAAATCATTTTTAGAAGGCAAATTTACATACATACCCCACATTTCTCATAAATTTACATATCTAACCATCAAAATTTGATATTTACACTTACAATATCTTGGTATCATAAATGTAGGCATTATGATAATAAAAACAAATTTAAAACATATTTATCATAGAAAATACATTGAAGAACAAAAAAAAAAAATGCAGACCTTCAGCTATTAAAATGAAGATTTAGTAAAAGAATTATTACATTCAATTTAAATTCCAATACTTATGGATCTTAGATTATTGTCGTATCAACTGATGCATTCATGATAATTTTTTGTTTTAATTTGCCATATTTTTTAAGCTCTTCCTGATCTAGTGACTGGCCTTGGGCAAACAGAATTGTTTTCATTGTTCCCAATTCCCAGCCAAGCGAAGGAAACAAGAAATATTAGAGAACATCTTTTTTGTCCAAGCCAACTAATAAAAACCTAAATCAGCTCATTGTCAATTGACTTCCCAAGCATTAAAAAAGAAACTCAACATGCTGCGCAAATTAACAAGCCTTGGTTGACAAATATATTTTGGGAAATTTACATACATACCACACAATTATTATGTATTTTACATATAAAACACCTATACTTTAATATTTACATTTATAACATTTCAGTATCATAAACCTATGCATGAAAATGTGATATTTTTTTTATGTAATATTAAAGACTTTACTGCTATACATGTAAATATGAAAGTTAAGTGCTAGATATGTAAATACATCAGAATTGTGTGGAATTTATGTAATGCCCCAAAAATTGTTCTAGAAGATCTGAACTATTCATAAGAGTCCTTGTCCATCAAATTATAATTTTCACCATAATTCACTCAAGTTTCTCACTAAGAGCACTTCTTTGTCCATGGTCTCTCTCTCTAGAATCCCTATAATCTTAATTTGACGTAACCTTTTCCATCTCCTGTCTCTTGAGGTCAACTTTATTATGTTGAAACCAGCACATCATTTGACAAATCTCACGGTAGACTACCTACCCCCATTACATAATCCCAAAAACAACTTATTTTTTTTTTCATGTAATCGACATCATTATACCAAATTACAAATTGAGCAACCCTACAAATAACAATCAAGAGAAAATGCAAATGATGGAAGTATATCAAGGCGAATAATGTACAAGCACAGTATCAAAGAATTCATTCAAGAGAAATGAAGCACCATTAAAAACTTGAAGAAATAAAGTGCATCTTCGATCCGTCAAATAACACGGAAGAAGACGACATAATGGATGAGTCGGGTATTAAAGAAGTACATCAACAGATGCACAAATAGGCCGAGGATCAACGGAAGTAAATCGATATCAGCGGGATATCAATGTCATTATCATCATCATCCTCGCAAGCCACCACAACATCCAGATGCCGCCGATACGGTGGCACTTCCAACTTCGCCACATCCTGGGCAATCTGCACGACCTTCTTCTCCATCCTATCTTTGTGCCTCGGAAACATACTGTTGTAAAGCAAGGAAGTTCCACAAGAAATGCTGTAGGCGTTAAGCCCCTTGTCCTTGAGCCATTGAAGAAGCTCATGAAGGGTGATGTTCCCCTCGATTATCCAACGGTCCCAGACAGTCCAGCTCATGTCCTGATGCTTGATTATTTTGGGAGGAACGGGCTCTGCCATGGAAAACAAGGGAAGGGCGAGGTTCGCGAAGGTGTTGCGGTAGTCTTCCAGCTTATGACCGCCAGCGAGGACTTTGTAGAGCTCGAGGCATACCAGACCGGTGGCCATTGCGGTGGAGGTGGCAATGGCGGGGATGATTCGCCCAGCGATGAACTTTGCTTTCAGTTTATCTACTTCCGGAATGCTGTAGTTTCTAGCCCGCATGTTGGCTAGTCCGGCTATGAAGTCCATGTGGAAATTAGTGTCATCATCCTGAGTACATTTCACAGCATGAAAAAAAAAAAAGGTGTATAAATATAGCATTGTTTGATGTAATATGAAAGATTTTGGTGGTATTAATGTAAAAAATTGAAGTTTATGAGTTAGAAATGTAAAATACATAAAAAGAGATTCAAATTAAGCTGAATAATAAGAATCCATGCATCCAAATGGAAATATCAAACCGCTAAACAAATAGCTCAATTCACAAAACNAAGTTCCACAAGAAATGCTGTAGGCGTTGAGCCCCTTGTCCTTGAGCCATTGAAGAAGCTCATGAAGGGTGACGTTCCCCTCGATTATCCAACGGTCCCAGACGGTCCAGCTCATGTCCTGATGCTTGATTATTTTGGGAGGAACGGGCTCTGCCATGGAGAACAAGGGAAGGGCGAGGTTCGCGAAGGTGTTGCGATAGTCTTCCAGCTTATGACCGCCAGCGAGGACTTTGTAGAGCTCGAGGCATACCAGACCGGTGGCCATTGCGGTGGAGGTGGCAATGGCGGGGATGATTCGCCCAGCGATGAACTTTGCTTTCAGTTTATCTACTTCTGGAATGCTGTAGTTTCTAGCCCGCATGTTGGCTAGTCCGGCTATGAAGTCCATGTGAAAATTAGTGTCATCATCCTGAGTACATTTCACAGCATGAAAAAAAAAAGGTGTGTATAAATATCGCATTGTTTGATGTAATATGAAAGATTTTGGTGGCATTAATGTAAAAAATCGAAGTTTATGAGTTAGAAATGTAAAATACATAAAAGGAGATTCAAATTAAGCTGAATAATAAGAATCCATGCAACCAAATGGAAATATCAAACCGCTAAACAAATAGCTCAATTCACAAAAATCAAAGGTATTCCTGGAAAAATATCATATAAATAGCAAAATAAGAAGTGAAATTAACAAGAACACCTACAATGATCAACTTCTATAGACATTAAACATGAGCCAATCTGTGGAAGAAAATTTCCTACACATAATTGCTAGATTTTTTTAAAATTTGAAGGTGACGGTGATATCAAATGAATCAGACTCCCATAATACCTTAGAATTGAATTTCAGAGTATACTGAGGGAAAAAAAATCTATCACTAACGAGGCCAATTCATACCTAGCAAACATTTCCGCGATGCAGATATAATTTCATTTTCAAATCAAGAAAATGTAAGCTGAAGCATGACCTAGTTCAAAACATAATGGAACTTAACAAACAAGTGCTAACACTTATTTCAAGATAAGTGCAAAAATGGTCCTCTAACTCTTTATAAGGGTACATCTTAGACCTAGAGTCTAGAAAAGTATCAATTCAATCCCCAACTCTTTTAATTGGGGCTAAAATAGTCCTCCGTGACAACTATCTTAATCCATATAGGGACTAATTTGACACTTTTATGTGCTTTGGGATTAAAATGAACCCCAATAATAAGTCAGACGACTATTTTGACACTTCACTCTTCATTTTAAGTACCTTTTCAAACTGTAATGGGTTCATATGAAATCCAGGAGGTAGCCTCTTCGCACACTCCTCCAGTTTCGCAACAAGCTCATTAATGATAGCGGCATCATCAATGGAGGCTGTCGACAAGCTTGTAGCATTTTCATCAGTAACAATTGTTACTCCCTTCTTAGGCTCAAAATCAGGCACTACTACTTCATCGATAGCATCAGCCAATTTCTCTGGGTTCTTGGCCCAATCAGGTATAGAAATTCCAAACGTCTCTGCTCTTAATATAGAAGCAGCCATGATCAAGTTAAGTTCGCTTGCATCACTAGTTGAGAACTGCAATGGGCGGGGGAAACGTTTTGGTGCAGACCAAAATGGTGTAGAGCTGCTTGTAACAGCGTCCTCTGGGAAAGTGAATGTTAGTTGCTTCACACGATTGGAGAAGTAATCTTCAAACCTGGAATACAAACATGTAAAAAATTTAGCTTATGCAAATTTTAATAGTGCTTGAAAACATGCAATAATTAAGAGGGCCGTTTGGGGTTACTTCTAATGTTTGATTTTCATTATTTATTTATTTATTTATTTTATTTTGTTTATATTTTTACTTGAAATAAAACATATTTGATATGTTATAATAAGTTTAATTGTTTTTAAAAACATTCAAATAATTTTAGATGTCTTGAGTATTTTTTAAAACTACCTAATTTATTTTTGAAATGAAAAAAAATGCAAAAAATACACTAAACAAATATAATTTTTAAAATAAAAGCAAAAAATAACAACAATAGCAAACCTTTATCTCACTAAGTGAGGTCGTTACATGAATGCTTTTTATCTGTTATGTCATATTGCATGTCATATTTTCATTTAATTTTAATAAATTAAAATTATTTTTTAACCAACATGACCAAATCTTTTATGTATTTCTCTATCCTTTTTAACATAAGTCAAATAACAAACACCTACTCTCCTAATTGGGACATTCGATGGTCAACATTTAATGTGACCAAACCATCTAAGGTGATTCTCTGATCTTGTCTGCTATTGGATCTACTCCAACCCTTTCACTGATATATTCATTTTTAATTTATTCTCTAAGCGTAAAACCATTCATACACCTGAGCATTCTCACATCAACAACGCTAAACTTAATTTTATTCTTCTCTTTTGCAGGCTAACATTCTGCTTCATAAAGCATTGCAGGTCTCACCACCATTCAAAATTTTACTTCAAGTCCAGAGGTACTTTTATATCACACAAGAGGCTCAATGCATTCCTCAACTTCAACCAACCAACTTGAATTCTACTAAAAACATCCTCATCTATATCACCATCACTTTGAACAATAGTCCCGAGATATCTAAAACATTCACTCTTTTTAATGACTTGATTACTCATCGTTACAATCCCGTCACTAGATATACTACTACTAAAATTACATTGCATGTATTCAGTTTTAGATCTATTCAAATAAAAGCCTTTAGAGTCTAAAGTTGACCACCATAATTCAAGTTTTTACTGAACTCTCTCTCTCTCTAATCTTATCCACAAGCAAGAAATCATCAGTGAAAACCATACGCCATGGTACATCCTCCTATAAATGTCCAGTAAAAACATCTTTAACTAAAGTAAATATATAAGGGTTTAAAACTGACCCTTGATGTAATCCAACTGAAATAGAAAAATAGTTGACCAATCCTCCTTGTGTTCAAACACAAGTAATAACTATAGTATACATATCTTTAATGATTTGAATATAAGTAATAAAAACATTTTTCTTTTCTAAAATACTCCAAAGTACTTCTCTTGAAACATTATCAAAAGCTTTTTCCAAATCAACAAAAACCATATGTAAATCCACTTTACCATCTCTACTTCTCCATCAAACCTTTCAATAAATGTATAACTCCCATAGTAGACTTGCCCAACATGAATCCTAATTGATTTTGAGAAATTTTTGTATCACATCGCAGTCTATGTTCAATTACTCTCTCCCATAACTTTAATGTCTAACATATTAACTTAATTTTTCTATAATTTGAACTTTTGCGCCTCCTCTTTATTCTTAAAAATAGAAATCAATAGACTTTTTCTCCACTCGTTATTACTTGTTAGGTTTAATTGATAGCATCTTTTTAGTTTTTAAAATAATATTAAAAAAATTAATAAACCTATAAATTCTCAAATCTCCTAAATATTTCCACACTCCTATTGGAATATTATCAGATCCTACTTTAAAGATTTAAATAATATACCAAATAAAGTAAAGAAAGTTCAACAAACGAGTTCTGCCTAGATCTTCCATAAGACCTTCAACTCAACATATCAACAACTGGCGGCATAGCTATTCTCCCCAATATTTATTATAATATAATCATCATGCAAATGATAGATAACAATAGATTGTTAATTTTGAAAAAAATTAAAATTTAAATACAAAATTAAAATCATATTTATCTAAATCATCACCACTCAAAAGACAGATAATAAAAGAGCCAAAATCTTCTAGAGATAAATAAGACAACAACGAGAAAAGCTCAAAATAAAAACAAAGCCATTCATAAAATGCACAGTGCAAGTGCGAGACATCAAGCTATTTTTAGTTTGATTGGACAGGTGTAGTAAGGAGCAATTAAAAAAAAGAAGGTTTACATACATACCATTTAATTCCTATGCATTTACATATCTAACCCCTTAAAATCACTTTTTATACATACACCTTACCCATACATGAAAAGGTGCATTTCACTTTTTTAAAGTTAAAATAGTGGTACTTTTTATGTGATAAGAAAGATTTGGGTGATATTAATGTAAAAAAAAATAGAGTTCAGAGGTTAGATATGTAAATACTTAGGAATCAGGTGGTATGCATGTAAATGCCCCTTAGAAAAATCAGATCAGTATTCCACTCCATCTCAAAGTGCTGAATAACCAGGCCAAGTGTTAACAAACATTACCGTTAGGATAGCTTTGACAGAAAAACAGGAAAAGCTGACAAGTAGAGAGAAGAAATTTGAAAAAGGGGCATTTAAAAACATAACACACAATTCTAAAACATTTACATATCTCACGCACACTCTGATCCTTAATATCACATCAAAATAGCACTATTACCACTTATTTAAAAGTCAAATACGCTTTTTCATGCATAGTCTTTGTATGTAAACATGAAAGTTTAGGTGTGAGATATGTAAATACATAAGAATTGTGTGAAATGTATGTAAATTTCCTATAAAAACAATATACCTGAGGCGTGCCCAACTGACACAGTCTTGGAAGGTATTGCATCTATCCTTGTCAAGACAGTCCACAACATGCTCAAGAAGATCCTTGGCTTGGGCATCACCTGCCGCCTTAACAGCAGCATAGTATTCGCTCGGATTAGCTAAGAACTTGTTCACTTCGCTGGGCGTCTTATCAAACATGCCCTCAAATTCGGATCTGGCCCATGTCAAGCAGTGATCAATGTTGTGGGGGAAAGAGTGAACAGTGCACATAGGCGCCTGCTTCTCTGGTGGGTCTCTTGACGCACCATAATTCTCAGTAAGGTGAGGCACAACCATTTGTGTGTTACACTTGGTACCAAGGGTCCCAGATTCCAGCAATGGCTTCTGAAAATACAAACATCTTCCATCTATATACATCCTAGCAATAACATTGTCCAAGGCATTGATAACAACATCCAGGCTCCCCCAAAAAGTATCATCGAACACATTTTCTGTCTCGGGACTCGCTCGATTTTGCAAAGCCTCGATATGAAGCGAAGGGTTGATTGTAGTAGCGGCGGCAGAGGCCACGGTAGATTTAGCCTGCCCAATATTCCAATCACGGAAGAGAAACTGGCGACTGAGGTTACTCTTCTCAATGACATCATCATCAGTTATTGTTAATTTTCCTTTGTGGCTGCAACAGAGCCCCATTAGTGCCAAGTTTTTTAAGAATTCGCATCCAAGAGCACCAGAACCTATTATAAATGCATTGGTTTCTTCCATTTTCTTCTGAAACTTAGCTCCAAATACTGAGATTTGAGCATCATATCGGGAATTTAATGACTTTAGATCTNTCTTGACTGCATTCGAAACACTAAACCCTTTTGTGTTCAACGGAAATTTGACTTACCACTCTTGTAAAACCAAGAGGACATGCACTCTCTGATTAAAATGCACAAGTAGAGGCTTGCCTCTGCATGATCACAAAAAATTCCACGTCGAGGCATACGCCTCACTTTTGGTTTATTTTTTCGTGTCTACCACACAATTTTCAAATATTTATTTTTTTTAAATAATCAAATATGGCATACTATCTCGAAATATATAAATATCAATTCACTATAGACTCAATTATTCAAATAAAAAAAACTATTCAATATTTGATGGGCTTACATTTTAAACCAACAAATATTTCCCTTATTTAACCCAAAAACTTTATATGGCTTAGATTAGTCTGAGTTACTAACTTCCTATAAGGACAAACCCCTATAGTTAATTAAATCTTAAGATAACTCTGGATTAAAGCTAAAGAGTGCCTCGAGGCTTAAGCCACATTGCTATGGGTTACGCTTAAGCCTTTTTGAAGCTAAGCATGCCATTCGAGGCGCAATACCTCGAAGCGTTTGAGGCACGCCTCAATCCAGAGCAAAACATCCACCTTGCTTATTTAGCATCGTCCTAAGCCGGTTCAAACGTCATTGCTTTGGCATCATCTAAGCAATCATCTCTCTATCAAGCATCAAAGTCCTGCCCAAGCCTCCTAACATTACTGTTGAAGCGTAGCTTCGTCTCTCTATCGATCATTCCTATCAAAGCCTATTCTTCTTCGCTGTCGACTATACTTTTCCACGGCGCTCCCCCTTCTTCGTTNTAAGAATTCGCATCCAAGAGCACCAGAACCTATTATAAATGCATTGGTTTCTTCCATTTTCTTCTGAAACTTGGCTCCAAATACTGAGATTTGAGCATCATATCGGGAATTTAATGACTTTAGATCGCTAGGATCCAGAGGTTCAGGAGGGAGTGATTCTGCTGAATCAAAATAGAAGAACTGTACAGCAGGCATGCCAAGCATTTGTTAGATCAAAGGAATAACAATATATCACGCAAAAACATAACAGAACAAACTAAAGAAAAAGGAAGATTTACATACATGCCACTCAATTCTTAGGCATTCACATATCTAACACCTCAACTTCAATTTTTACATATACGCCACCTTATCTATGCATGAAAATGTGCATTTCAATCTTTAAAAGTTAAAACAGTGGTATTTTTTATGTGATATGAAAGATTTCAGGTATAACTGTAAAAATTAAAGTTTTGAGTGTTAGATATGCAAATACATAGGAATTCAGTGGTATGTATATAAATGCCCCAAAGAAAAATAGATAAATCAAATACTTATAAATACTAACCTGGAAAAGGGGATGGAACTTGCCAGAACAAGCCTTCATAACCTCTTGACCAACAATACCACCAAACATTGCTGCCATAGGATTCAAGACAGCTCTCGAGCCACTTGCAAATTGATATAGAAGTTTACTATCGATATTCTCGATCTTATCTTTATGCATTCTCTCATTGATTACAACAGCAAAATTTATTAATTTCTGAGCATCTTCCTCGGAACCAGGAGTAGGGAAACGCCCAAATTCATGCCGAAAGACATCCAATGCTTGAAACGCTAAATGTAGCAGAATTGGGCGATCAAACTTGGAAAAATCACTTAGAAGAAAGTCACCTGGATCTCCCAACGCCTCTCTTAAAGGCTTGAATTGCAATACCTTGGGTTGTTTCACCTGTGTTACAATACCACCTCTATCGTATGTTCCAAATCCAGTAGTGTCTTCTTCCAAAGCAAAAGAATAAGGTCTTGCGTTAATAACTTTCCGTGGTTTTCCATCATTCAGCTCTACCATTCCTTGCACTTCGGAAAATATAACGAGGTCCCCATCCTGAAATTCCAGACGCTCGTCATCAACACATGACACAAGCGCAGGGCAATCATTACTGATAGATGCAATGATCCCTGTATGAGGTTCCTCTCCATCAACATCTACAACAGTAAAAGTTGGACCAAAGTCACAGAATACGCTCCCAAAAAGGCCTCGTATTTCAGATTTGATGAAAGCAATTGGGGGTTGGTGATTGCGGCAAAAATCATCAAACTCAATAGCTTTCTCTAAGCTAATATCTGAGAACACAACAGCCTGCACAACAAAGATTGAAAAAAGAAAAAGGGTTGGAGGACATTAATAGCTAAGGAATACTGAATGCCCGCATAAGTATGGAAAAAGGAAAAGTTAAACATAAGCAGCAGCCAGCAAGCATGGACTCAGAATTGAATAGATGAATAGGAACAACAAAAAGTTCAAGGAATCCACCCTTTAATTCCAACAACAACGAGTGAACAACAACTATCAATTCAAATTATGATATAAATATTTAAAGCATAATATCCAATTTTCTATGCTTACCAAGTCTGAAATTTTGTAACACTGCATGCCTAAACCGAGGCATTAACAATCAGAAATACAATAAACAGGAATAAAAAATCAATTATAACAATACAAATTTTAAAAAAAAGGAATTTAAGTCTTGATATAATTATGTTCAAAATTTTATTCCCAGCTATTGAGACTAATCACCTCGATCTTCAAATTTGGCAGATTAATGCAAAAGTTTTCTAATCGATTCCTGTGGCAGAATTTTCTTCTGGCAAATCCTATAATAAAGCTTTCTAATGCAGTTCTTTAGCATCCTTTACACCCCAATAATCCTGTGAAACCATAGCATTTATTCTTACAACCAATCTATTATGTCATATTGCAGTGTATATTCTCGGGAAATCAACTTATTGCATTATTTGTTGTTCCTTTGTTATGCCTTCTCCTACAGCTGAGAATTGTTCCATCTTCTTCAGTCTAATTCTATGTCCTGTTCTTTAAGGGAAATTAAATAATTATAAATAGATTCCTAATGCGGTGCTAAAAAATGGTAATGAATTTAAGTAAAAAAGTTTAACTTAAATATTATCAAATAGAAAAAATTGCAATCATAAATCCAAGATTTAGTAAATCCAACTCCTCAATTCCTATTCAATTTTTGCCTTTAATCCCAGATTTACTAAATCCTGATGTTGGCGAGATTTACTAAATTTGGATTTATAAGATTTATTAAAACTGCTAATAAGAACCCCTTAGTTGAATAAAATTTCTAATTCCAATTTTCAAACTTGCGTACAATTTAAAGGTGCATATAATTTGAGTGTGGCATAAGTACAACTACCTAATTTTGGCATTAGTAATCTCCATATATAAGCATTAGGCCTAATTTTCTTCACTTCAGTGAAAACTTTCCCTTATTTATTTTCTTCTAAATATTTTGTTAATGGCTCTGCAAGAGTTCTTAATTTTGATAAAACTTACAACAATTAGGGCTTCAATTGTCATGTAAAAATCAATCGAGTATTGATTGTTCATGATTCAAGCTCAATGATTTATTTGGATTAAAATGATTGCATTTTATTTTGGTTTAAATTCTAGTATTTCTCATGTCCAATATTGAAAAAAAAGTAAATTTCTGTGCGTCTATTGATATTTGTTCCATAAATTCTGATTTTTTTTGTCAACTACATTCACTTTATCATCTTGACTGCATTCGAAACACTAAACCCTTTTGTGTTCAACGGAAATTTGACTTACCACTCTTGTAAAACCAGGACATGCACTCTCTGATTAAAATGCACAATTAGAGGCTTGACTCTGCATGATCACAAAAAATTCCACGTCGAGGCATACGCCTCACTTTTGGTTTATTTTTTCGTGTCTACCACACAATTTTCAAATATTTATTTTTTTAAAATAATCAAATATGACATACTATCTCGAAATATATAAATATCAATTCACTATAGACTCAATTTTTCAAATAAAAAAAACTATTTGATGGGCTTACATTTTAAACCAACAAATATTTCACTTATTTAACCCGAAAGCTTTATATGGCTTAGATTAGTCTGAGTTACTAACTTCCTATAAGAACAAACTCCTATAGTTAATTAAATCTTAAGATAACTCTAGATTAAAGCTAAAGAGTGCCTCGAGGCTTAAGCCTCATTGCTATGGGTTACGCTTAAGCCTTTTTGAAGCTAAGCATGCCATTCGAGGTGCAATACCTCGAAGCGTTTGAAGCACGCCTCAATCCAGAGCACAACATCCACCTTGCTTATTTAGCATCGTCCTAAGCCGGTTCAAACTTCATTGCTTTGGCATCATCGAAGCAATCATCTCTCTATCAAACATCGAAGTCCTGCCCAAGCCTCGTAACATTATTGTTGAAGCGTAGCTTCGTCTCTCTATCAATCATTCCTATCAAAGCCTATTCTTCTTCGTTGTCGACTAGACTTTTCCACGGCGCTCCCCCTTCTNTTATACCCTAAATTTACATTTATCCAATGGTTATAAATAACTAAATATATTAGGATTTAATGTGGTTTTTCATATTTATGAATTATCTTTAATTTTATGAGTTTTAATTTTTTTCTTTGAGGCTTACACCTGTCGGTNTATATATATATATATATATATATATATATATATATAAAGATTATTGTTATTGAATTTGATAAGTCTAGGTGGATTCTTTTGTAGCAAATAAGCTATCTAAATATTTAACTTCTATCCAATTTTCTCATCGAATATCTCTTATACCCTAAATTTACATTTATCCAATGGTTATAAATAACTAAATATATTAGGATTTAATGTGGTTTTTCAAATTTATGAACTCTCTTTAATTTTATGAGTTTTAAATTTTTGCTTTGAGGCTTACACCTTGATCTGGCATGAGGCTTACGCCCTGTCTCACTAAGAAAAAATGCCTCAATTCTCAATTTCGCCTTTTTAAACACTGCATATAAGAAGTTAATTATAAACTAAAAGCTTAAACACTGAAGGTTATGTGAAATTGGTAGATGTAATGCAATCAATAGTATTGAGACAAGAAAAAACCTGAAAATACGAAAGTTGTTCCTTTGACAAAGCACCGGTTATGGTTGATAGTATAACTGTGTTATTTAGCTCTTTTAGCTTTTGAACAGAAGCTGTAGCTCGGTTTTTTCCAACATCACCTTCAGATAAAAAGAAATTACTAGATAAATCCCATAAGTCCACTTTGCCTTCATCATGCAAGGTGATAGATTTAACACCTGCGAGGACAAGGTTTTTTGCTGCAAGAAGAAAACAAAAACAGAAATAAGTATTCGGTCATGAGAATTAAAAACTATTAGAAAGAAAAAAATAGTAAGAACAGTTTAGGAAAACTAATAAACAATTAAGGGGTGCATATTTGCGAACATATCATTACCAAAAATAAAAACAACAACAAAGTTAGGTTTAATTTACTACAAACCTCATGCGGTACTGGAAAAAGGAATGGCCAACGATAGAACCAAAATCACAAGAACGTTAAAATAGGAAGAACAAGCAGTAGAACCAAAATATGTTTGAAGCTGCCTTTGAACCTTATAAGGTTGAGATCATGTTTTACGGGTTCAAGGCACCCGCCTTGACAAGTCTCACAACGAAGAGCCTAGCAAAGTGCTTTGAGGCATATGATTTTCCAGCTCAAGAAAGGCTTACACTTGCTTCATTCGAGGTGTGCGCCTTGAGGCTAAACGCCTCAAATTAACATTTAATTTAAACATACAATTTTAAGAAGCTTTTAGATTTAGAGTTTTAACTGGTTTGGAAAAACAGGGTTGTGGTTGAAGAAAAAAGCAAGCATCTGTGAGAGGAGGTAGTCGTGTGCTAGTGGGTAATCACATGCTAGCAGGAGTTAAATTTTTTAGAGCAGAGTCGAAGGAATTGCGTGCAAGCAGGAGTTGCGTAGTGTGCAAATGGGAATTGAGTGCTGGCGATTCATTGCACAGTAAAAAAACACTTGCAAACATGCTTTGGCTTTTGACATNAAACATACAATTTTAAGAAGCTTTTAGATTTAGAGTTTTAACTGGTTTGGAAAAACAGGGTTGTGGTTGAAGGAAAAAGCAAACATCTGTGAGAGGAGGTAGTCGTGTGCTGGTGGGTAATCACATGCTAGCAGGAGTTAAATTTTTTAGAGCAGAGACGAAGGAATTGCGTGCAAGCAGGAGTTGCGTAGTGTGCAAATGGGAATTGAGTGCTGGTGATTCATTGCATAGTAAAAAAACACTTGCAAACATGCTTTTGCTTTTGACATCAAGTGCTACAATTAGGCGCTAATTTTTTAAATTTTCTTTTAAGTTCTTTAATTATGTGCAGATTTTTTCATTTATTCTAATTAGTTTTTTTTTATATTTTTAATTTTTTAACTATACTCTTAGTTTGATTTTTTTTCTTCTCTTAGCTGAAAGTAAAAAAAGATGAGATACAAATCTTTATTCTATGACATGTTCAAGGTTTCATTGAGTGCTTAACTTGACTGTTGTTTCCNTTTTTTTTTTTTTTTTTTTTTTTTTAAATATACACTTAGTTTGATTTTTTTTCTTCTCTTAGCTGAAAGTAAAAAAAGAGGAGATACAAATCTTGATTCTATGACATGTTCAAGGGTTCATTGAGTGCTTAACTTGATTGTTGTTTCCCTTGAGAATGGAAAGTATTGGATTAAAATTTAAGAGTATGATTTGTTTTATTTTTCTCTATATTGACAGTTTAATAATTTTTTTTGAATTATCAATAGTTTTATGTTTTTTTTTTTAGTTTGAGGGTTGGCCAAGATCCACCTTGAGGGTGCAGGGTGCAATGCCTCGATAAGGCAAAACACCACAGTTCCGTAGTTCACCATTTTAAATCTTATTTGGGATGTTTGTAGGAACACATATATCCTGCTTCTGCTGCTCAAATCCCAATTTTGTATGCACTTCAAATACAAACAGATAACGCCCATAAAAAGTTAACTTATCTTCAACCATATGTAGAGATTATCTATATATTCTTTTAAGTAGATAGTTTATGTGTTGATTTCAAATACTTCATGATGGTTGAGAGTGTATACTAAATACTGCATAACACTAAAGTGATTGGCCTAGATAATATTGAGTATGCCTCAAGTTCTTTTAGTTTCTGTAATTATTGTAACAAACAATAAATTTCCTCTTCTACTCGCACAAAAGATGGGTGAAAAGCGGCAAAAAATTTCTAAACTTTATGAGTAAAAATGAGTAGCCATCCAACCTTACTCAAAAGCAAGAGAATGCATGTTGTACATCTTTTCATAAGAAAAGATTAACATATGGGAACTTTGCTAAAGGGAGATAAGTTTGCATACAGAAAAGTACAAGTGGGCATGAAAATTCCAACAAGAAGGCAATACAGATGCATTATATAATATAAAGAATACAGAAGGCAGAAAATCAAGAGTAAATAATTTAACAACAGTCCACCAAAAAACTTCAGTGCAAGATAATACTAACTACGATAGTAGGTATGCCATCCACAATATAGAAGTTTTATATACATAAAAAATTGGTCTGAACCAGAACTGTAAGAAGAAAGCTTGGTGCATCCCTGTGATATTACAGCTTCCTTCAATCAGCGAAAGTTTAGCATCATAGCCAATAACGTAACAAATTCCAACAAATCCAGTTAAAGCATTTATTTCATCATAAAAGAAATACAAAGAGAAATGTCTAAAACAAGCTCCATATCTCCCGGTTACCTATTTCCGCGCCCAGGCCTTGGAGACCAGAGACCAGAACACTGGAGGCAAATAGCCGCCGCAAGGTCTCCCTCCCATACACAGCAAGCTGCCGACTATGTAGATCTTCATCGATCTCCATCAAATTTTTCCCGTTGGCTAACTCGTAATCCATCGTTGCCCCGTGATTGTGCTCCTTTGCCCGCACACCCGAAGCTGACGAAATAGCGTCTCCGCTGTGCTTCTTCAACGCTCCTTCTACCACAGCGCCGTCTTCCTCTATATCAGCTTCACAAACTCTCTTTCCAGTAAGCATATAGAGCCACTGAAAAACCTCAAATCAGAAACAAATACCACCACCCAAACCTAATGCGATCGGCGACGAGCACGAGGATTTCCCGACAACTTCTTGCGTAAACGACGGAGAACGCGAGCACGAGGCAAGGCGAAAGAAGTATTCGTTCTTCGGTTCTGTCGTAGGGTTCGCAATTTCCAAGAAGACAGGTAGAAGAAGAGAGAGCAGGGATAAAGTGGCAGAGGTCAAGGGCCGTTCCACTGCGCCCAGATCTGCCTTGTGTGTCTCGTCGCTGAGATCGTTAAATGATGGCCGAGCCTTTTATAGTTTTTACTTGTAAGCCTTTACCGAATAAGGAAGGTTTCTTGATTCACAATCCAAAAAATTTTCTTCTGCGCTATTCATTCTTCGAAAAAAATCGGAAGGATTAATTACACAAACACAATCACAAATGTTGATATTTATACATTTAACATTTTGGTTTCCTTTTTTTTAACCATCAAATCGGTTTATTTATTGGTGTCTGCACCACGTTTAAATCATTGAGAATTTGATAAAAATAATATATATATGGATCGAAGTTTTACTCTTAATTTTAATATTTGAGCGAGGATTTGAAAAAGTGATGAGAAGGGATGATTGATTTATGAATAAAAAAGTTAGATGAGTAAATTTGAATGCTATATAAGTAAATATTAAATGTAGATGTTAGTCATGTTAACCAATAAGAATCAAATGATAGGCTATGAAAACCCCCATCCTAAAGGTCTCCATTGCTTTGACAAATTCGTTTCTTCAGCAACTTGCCGCATATTGACAAGAAAGAAGNTGATTTATAAATAAAAAAGTTAGATGAGTAAATTTGAATGCTATTTAAGTAAATAGAGTTGTAAACAAGCCGAGCTTGAGCGAGCTCAGGCTTGGCTCGTGTTCGGCTAGTTCGAAATAGCTCGTGTTCGAAATCGGCTCGTGTTCCAAATCGGCTCGTGAATTGTGTGTTCGTGTTCGGCTCGATTAAAATATTCATGTTCGTGTTCGGCTAGTGTTCGGCTCAAAATTGACTCGTTAAACTTAAATTGAGAAAAATAGATGCAAAGTGTGAGATTCGAACCCGAATCAAATATATACAAAAGAATGCACTAACCACATTGTCACATGAGGTGTTATGATTTAAAATTAAACATAAATATATATAATATATTATTATATAAATAATATATGTAATATATTGTTATATACATAGCTATATAATTTTTTTTTTATTTCGAGCTAAAACGAGCCGAACACAAGCGAACAAAGAGTTGTTCGTGTTCGGCTCGTTATAATTTGAGCTTTAAAAATTTGTTTGTGTTCGGCTTGTTTACTTAACTAACAAGCCGAACACAAGCTACTTAACGAGCCGAACACGAGCTGCTCGCGAACAACGAGCGTTTTTGACAGCCCTATAAGTAGATATTAAATGTAGATGTTAGTCATGTGAACCAATAAGAATCAAATGATAGGCTATGAAAACCCCCCATCCTAAAGTTTTATTAGACCATCCCCCTATCTAACATGCACAAATACACGTAAATAATGGATTGAATGAGCAGAGAAGGAATATACTAAATTTATATATGACTCTGCCATCCTTCTCAAGGTGGCAAAGTGGGAAATTTAAAGCTTCAGAATAAATCAACAAACCAATCATTTGTTTCCATTGCTTTGACAAATTCGTTTCTTCAGCACCTTGCCGCATATTGACAAGAAAGAAGAACATAGTATATATATAACCTCACAAAAGTTTAATGAATAAAGAAGAGGCATTCACACAGCCGCCACACATTTTTTGTGTATTTACGTTTCTAACATTTTAAACATTCATGTTTACATCATATCATTGAGATATTTAACATCATATAAGAAAATATCATCATCATTATCTTTTTTTTAAAGGTAAAATACATATTTTTATGCATTTGTTTATAGCGCCGAGATGTCATATAAGTGTAAATATCAAATTTTAGGGCTAGGATATGTATATATACATAAGAACTGTACCAACGATAGCAGTTCATCCCACTGTCGGACCACCATGATTTGGTTTCAATATTTCTGATTGCCTCTCATTTCCAACTGCAGTGTGAATATTTTCTATTGCTCTGATATGAAGCTTAGCTAGTAATTCATATTTTTGTGATCCCCACTTCTTGTATTAAGGGACATAAATTTTATAAGACGTGCTTATGTTGCATAATCATTTTAACTGAGCTAGACACCGTGTTTTTTTCCTTACAAAAAATTTCATTTTTTGGTTTCTTTTGGGAACTTATNAACTTTTGAAAGTAAAATACATGTTTTTATGCATATGTTTATAGCACTGAGATGTTATATAAGTGTAAATATCAAATTTTAGGGCTAGGATGTGTATATATACATAAGAATTGTACCAATTACAGCGGTTTGTCCCACTGTCAAACCATCATGATTTGGTTTCAATATTTCTGATTGCCTCTCATTTCCAACTGCATTGTGAACATTTTCTATTGCACTGATATGAAGCTTAGCTAGTAATTCATATTTTTGTAATCCCCACTTCTTGTGTTAAGGCACGTAAATTTTATAAGACGCGCTTATGTTGCATAATCATTTTAACTGGGCTAGACACAATGTTTTTTTTTTCCTTACAAAAAATTTCATTTTTTGGTTTCTTTTGGGAACTTACTTGAACAATTTGTGCGTGATATCTTCGTGTAAAATCATAACAAACAATCATGAATTTTTCTGTACACAATAAGCATGATTTGAACAATTCAATTGTGAATTTAAAAAAAAAAAATTTATTTTGTTGGAGCTAAATTCAAACTGAATAATAAACATTTGAGTTTAAGTTAAACAACGCTTGGCCTCTTAATTTTGAAAAAAATTCTTACTTAGATAGAGTTCTGGCATAGAACATCACATTTGCATTTTTTTTTGTTGCAAGTTAAAGGATATGTATTGAGTAATACTTCTCAATCTCATGCTCAATGCACCACAGTGGTTGACAGTATTGTTTTAGGACGGGAGGTCGTGGGTTCAAATCACACATGACTTTTGAGCTCACTTTTCCAAAAAAAACATATGTTTAGCGATGCATATCGAGCATTTGATATAAAAAAAATATATATAATTCAACATGTACTTCTCAAACTCATGAGTATCTTATATGTATATTCATGTGATGAGTATCTCGCATTTTATTATCATGGGGATAAATTATATTTTATTATAATTTTTTATTGTAAGAGTGGTTGAGGAGAGGGTATTTTTATGGGGCATTTGCATAAAACCACAAAATTCATATGTATTTACATACAAACATTTAAAGTTTGCTTCTTATACTTATACAACCCAAAATTTTCAATTCACATAGTGATTGAGAGTGTTGCTCAACACGGTGAAATCTTGGATTCGATCCATGCATATGACTTTTGGGCTCACATTTTTCAAAAAAAAAAAAAACATCTATCTAACGATGCATCCTGAGTTTTGTGGTACAATAAATAATTAACATAATTAAACATGTACTTCTCAATCTCAAGAGTTTCTTACATGTATATTCATGTGATGAGTATCTCTTCTCTTATTATCATAGGGACAAATTATTTTTTAATATATATTTTATTGTAAGAGTGGCTGAAGATGGGTCTTTTTTTTTATGGGGCGGTTGGATAAAATCACCCAATTCATAAGTATTTACATATCTAACATTTAAGTTTTGATTTGTATATCTATACCATCCAAAATTTTCTTATAACATAAAAAATACCATCATTTTAACTTTTAGAAAGTGAAATGCACATTTTCATGCATAGATAAGCTGCCATTAGGGGTGTAAACGAACCGAACACGAACGAACAGAGCTTGTGTTCGTGTTCGGTTTGTTTGAAATTTAGTTTGTTTGAAATGTGCTCGTGTTTNTATATATTATAATTTATAAAATTTAATTTTTTAAAAATTCATATATATATATAATTATTTTATATTTTGAACAATAACGATTCGAACACGAACGAATGCATCACTGTTTGTGTTCGGTTCATTTGACTAACTGAATGAAAAATTTTTTTTTTACGTTCGTCTCGTTTACTTATCGAACAAATCAAACATGAACTCATTGACGAACCAAACACGAAATGTTCGTAAAAAACGAGTTTTTTTGACAGCCCTAGCTGCCATGCAAATAAAAATTTACGTATAGGCGTTTGATGTGTAAATACAATATAATTGGTAGTGTGTATGTAAATCTTCCTTTGTTTTTTTAATCTCAAACCATCTTCATTGTGAGAGTGCCATGGTTAATTATTTGAAGGATTTCCATGCATACTACTAATTACATTATTATCTATTTATGTATTTCAAACTTTAATTTTAATATTTATTTTTAAAACACCATAGCATTTAAAACTCATTAAAAATTATGCCTAAAAAATGTATTTTTAACTTTAAATATGTTAATACTAAAGATGTCTTTGGCATAACTTAGATATCATAGTTTTACATAACAAATGAGAAGATTAAAGTGTTAGATGTACAAATAACAATGGATTTATGAGTATATGCATGTGTAAATCTCACTAATTATTTTCATACACAAACATTCACATTTAGCATCCCCTTTTGCTTCATGTTATTTTTGATGTGCATGGGATTTTCTAAGAAATGCATATTCAAATGTTGGGAGTGTCATGTCTCATGTGCTTCACATAATAAATGTTTCATGCATATTATGTGTTACCAAAAGCACATACCGACTTTTAGGGTCTTAATATTATTATTTAAATGAGGACATGTTCTTGAAAATATTGAATGATGAGGGCATACTAATATTTATTTATTCCATGAAAATATATATTAAAAGTTAGGGGATTAACATAAATACAACTAATATTTATTTACTTTTCTAGCATTCAAACCTATGATAATTACTTACATAAAATAAAAATCTTTAACATGTTTATTTACATAAAATAAAAAATATTTAACATAGCATAAGAAATACAACTAAGATTCATTTTTTTCAAGATAATATATATCATGATATATTTTGATACAATTGTGACATTATAAAGTTAGATAAGTAATTAGTAAAAGTTAGGCGTTATATGTTGCATAGTTTGTTTGTAAATCCAACTTAAAATTCAAGCGAATTACATGCCCCATACGCCCCCTTCCATGTTGTGGTATATAGAATAAAATAGAACGATTTATGATGAAGAAAAAAATAGAATGAGAAAATTCACTCCAGAAAACAATAACACAGCAAAACACAAATTTACGTGGTTTGACAAATTGTCTACGTCCACGGAGTTGCAGATGATTTTATTACTTAAGAAATGTACACCATTTGATGGTCTCGGTTTATAAGAGAGATCTCTCACTTCCTTACTCTCTCTACACCGAGATACACCGAAAAAGATAAACTTACAAGAGAAATAAACACAATTTCTATTCTGTCACAAGCCACCAAGAAGAATATAAGGGAAAACAATCTTCTTCCTTCTACTGCAAGGAACTACTGTTTGCACTTCTCTTCCTCTATCCCCAAGGAAGCCCAAAGAAGAACACAAAAAAGGTCGTGTTGAAAACTGAAGGAGAGTCGTGCGATACCTTTCTTTCTATCTACCTAGACGTCGAAACCTGCTGCTCGAGCAAAAAAAGAAAAATGTCAAAGACCCCAGAAGACTTCTCGGTTTCGCGAATTAAGAGGTGGCGGGGGGTTACGACTCTTTGCAAAACAATAGAACTGTTCGAGGGAACAATTCGGCGGGAGCAGTTCCGCGAAACTGTAAGGTCGTTGTCGCGACCTTTTGCGATCGAGAATAGGGAGGCGGGAGCAGGATCTGGAGGCGGGATCGGGCTCCCGCTAACATTCCATCAATTCTCCCTCACCTCTACATTATACTTTTCATTATTAATATCTTCAAATCATATAAAACTAACTAATTCCACAAGTAAACTNAAAGTTTGCTTCTTATACTTATACAACCCAAAATTTTCAATTCACATAGTGATTGAGAGTGTTGCTCAACACCGTGAAATCGTCGATTAGATCCATGCATATGACTTTTGGGCTCACATTTTTCAAAAAAAAAAAAAAAAAACATCTAGCTAACAATGCATCTNAATACATCACTCGTCTATCTAAGCCTCTGCCATCCCTACACTTGCGCAGGACGCGCTCGTCAAGTCTGCCTTTACCATCCCTTCTGCGGCCGTTAAGGTGCGTAGGTAACAAGAGTTGCCATCCCTGTACTTGTACGATGACCTCGTGCTTCCGCTTCCCCACACTGGTTGCGATTGCCCCTCTCCTTTCAGCATCGATCCCTCCGCATCCTGTCGATCGGTTAGCACGCCGATTCCCACGGCTTGGNAATACATCACTCGTCTATCTAAGCCTCTGCCATCCCTACACTTGCGCAGGACGCGCTCGTCAAGTCTGCCTTGACCATCCCTTCCGCGGCCGTTAAGGTGCGCATGTAACAAGAGCTGCCATCCCTGTACTTGTACGATGACCTCGTGCTTCCGCTTCCCCACACTGGTTGCGATTGCTCCTCTCTTTTCAGCATCGATCCCTCTGCATCCTGTCGATCGGTTAGCACGCCGATTCCCACGGCTTGACCGTTCTCGTTGAGGTTAACGACTTCCTGTAGCTGGTGGCTTAGCCTCGCCTTCTCGAATATCGCTCCACCCATTGCTTTGATCCGAGAGATTTGTAGTTGCAGCGGCGCTTCCACGAACACCTGAACCCTTGATATTGTTTGCTGCGCGTTTCTCAGCACCGCCGTTGATGTTCGCTCTTTGTTTGTCATCTCCACCTTAATTAAGAATAATGTCAAAATCAATTCACAACATTCTCAATTATTATTGTTTTTTTAATCACTAATCAGGAATCTTGCAGTCTTCTTACCTGTGCAACAGCTCCCCTGTTCTGCACCTCCACCTGGCTCCTAAACTTCACCTTCTGCCTAACCGTCGTCGTCATATTCCCCTCCGACGAACTCACCCACCCAGAAAACCTCACCAATCCCTCCGCATTTATCTCCGATCCCCCATCGGAATTCCTCCACTCCGCATGCCGATTCACCTTCAGCGGCGGCGCCCTGATCTCCACCACCCCGGCCGACACCACATCCGACCACTCATCCACCCACAAATGAACATTCCCCGCTAGCAGCCAATACGCCTGGCTATCTCTCACTCCCAACCCTATCTCATGCGGCTGCCCGTCCAGCAAAATCGATAAGAAAGGAGTTAGGTCTAAATCATATGTCGGGAGATTGAATGCCCCAATTGCCGCCACCGGCNATTCCCCGCTAGCAGCCAATACGGCTGGCTATCTCTCACTCCCAACCCTATCTCATGCGGCTGCCCGTCCAGCAAAATCGATAGGAAAGGAGTTAGGTCTAAATCATATGTCGGGAGATTGAATGCCCCAATTGCGGCCACCGGTGACCAGAAATAAGGGTTTACTGAGCTCGGATAGATGACGGGGAAAGGAATGTGTCCTCCGACGAACTGGCCGTCGATAGTGGCGTAGATTTGACGGAATCCACCGTTAGCGAAGGAGCCGCCGCCGTCGTAGGCGGAGCGGAGGGGATTGGCGTACCAGGTTTCGTCGTGTGCGTGGTAAGAAGCGAAGATTTCGAGCACAGCGCGCTGAGTGTTGCGAGGGATGGCGATGGGGGCGGTGGGAATTTGGGTGTCGTTTTCGAGGCGGAACCAGAAGCCGGTGGTGCATTCGCCGTTGTCTTGTGAGACGGGGAGGATGATGTCGGCGGGGCGGCGGTAGATGTCCTTGGCGGTGGGGTGGATCATGTACCTGAGGTCCCGATGTAAAATTGTAAATCAAATTTGATGCTATTATAATAATAAAGGGATAATTATGTAGAGACCATGTGAGAGAACTAGTGTTTTTTTTTTCTTTGGTAAAGAGCGCTCAAAACTCAATGTGGGAGCGGCTAGGACAACGAAATTGAGAGTGATACTTTAGGCGGTGTAAAATTTGTATTTAGTGAGGGCAATAATAGACCCAAGTAGAGTCAGGGGCAATTGCATCCCCTCACCTCAAATTCAGATTTTTATTTATATGAGAGGTCAATTTTGTCTTTTTATACCTCCCTGAAATACCAGTTTTATCTCTTTGTTGTCCTAGAGCCTCCTAGGTTGGGTCTATGAGCACCTTGCCCCGTTAAAAAAAGATGTCGGTTTTGCTCCTGCGTGAGGAGCAAAAGTCCAAATTATCCTCCTAGGTTTGCCCCTAGCATAAAAAATATTGATATTTACAAGTTATTAACTCATATGATTATTTTTAATTATACAATTGATATGTGTGCTTGTGCCACAATCAAATTATTGAGAATTTGATAAAAATGAAAAATATTGGTTGGAATTTTACTATGAATTTTACTAATGGAGTGAGAATTAGATAAATGGAAGAAAGGGGACACTAAATTTGTGAATCATGAGTTCCGTGTGGTCTCTTATGCAATTTTTATATTTCAAAGAAATTTTTAATATTTTTATTTATAAAATTTTAATGTCATAATTCTATAAAAAAATTAGCTTTTTTTTAAAAAAAATATTAAGAATAATGATAATATTTTAAAGTAATGTTAAAGGTTAGTGTTATATATATAAATTTTTTATACTAAATAAATACATGCATAAAGAATATTTGATATGCATGTGAATAGAATTTTATAAATTTCATTTATAAATGTAAACTAAATTTATTAATTTCTAATGAGAAAATATGTGAGTCATATATATGAAAAGGAATTTTAAATGAGATTAAATGTCCGAATCATATTTATTAATTTAAATAAATTCGAATTTATATTATACTTTTTTCTAAATAAATATTAAAAAAATAAAAAAAATATTATAAAAAAAACAATTGTGAGAGTTATTATTTGACATTTAAATAGATAGAGAAAATTTTAATTTTAATTTTAGAAAACCCGTGTTTTTCTTAATATAAATTATGCAAATCATCTATAATTTTATCATACTGTTATTCACATCTAAATTAGTAAACTAGCTAAAGGAAATTTATTCCAATGAACATATGAACCGCCCTATTAAATTCCGCTTTATAAACCAGCCAACAAAATTGTAGATACATACCACACAATACTTATGTATTTATATATCTAATTAGTAAAAAAATTATATTTATATTTATGGGACAAGTGTTATAAACTCTTGCATAAAAATGTTATGTTAAAAATTTAAATGGTATGTAAGTAAATATAAAGAGCAAAGTGTCAAAATAGTCGCTTGACTATTTACACGAGTTTTTTCTTAGTCTCAAATTTTATGAAAGTACGTAATTGATGCATGGGAATGTTGAAGTTGAGTTGTAATAGTCATCAATGAGGATTATTTTAGCAAAAAATTTAAAGAATATGGGGATCAATGTAATATTTGTATAAAGTTTGGGATAAAATAATCTATGCAAATAGTTGGATGCTATTTTGATATTTTACCCTAAATATAAATGTTCAGATGTGGATAAATTATTATAGTGTCATGTTCAGGCATCATTAGTGATCTGAATATGTGAAATACACGATGATGTGGTTGG
Source organism: Phalaenopsis hybrid cultivar (assembly GCA_002079205.1). NCBI lineage: Eukaryota > Viridiplantae > Streptophyta > Magnoliopsida > Asparagales > Orchidaceae > Phalaenopsis > Phalaenopsis hybrid cultivar. Next base: position 13,669 of record JXCR01031653.1, on the reverse strand, counting down.
ATCATCGTTGTTGTCCAGACGCACGGTTCTCTAACCATAATAATTTCTCCTATATGTGAGAGACAAATATATATGAATTTTGTAATTTAATGTTTCTATAAACTATGTGACCAAAATAATCCATATAAATAGTTTGAGAACTATTTTGCCACTATATCCTAAATAAAATGTCTAGACGTGGATAAATTATTATATTATCTGCATGTAAGGACATCATAGACGATCTGACTATATGAAATGCACAATAAAGTGGCTGAATCATCACTCTTATCTAGGAATGTGGTTCACCACTGTGGATCACTCTTGATAATAAAATTCTTTATACACGAAAAAATATTTCATCAGGAGTCTTACACAACGTGTCAGGACTCCAATCACAATGTGCAATGTGTTTCACTGAATATAAAAAACTAAATAATTTAATGTATGACTGGGTCAGATTATATATGTGATGCATTGTGATTGAAGTTCTGATTAAAATTTGCATCAAGCCTCCACATGTAACAATTTTACTATATAAGACATGTAATTACACCTGCATTTCATGGTTTGTATATAAAAATGAATACTGAACTCTTTCATCATAGTTCTCTACGTATACATACCCGAAGCGCTGGCCAGAGAGAGGGCCGCGGTAGAAATGAAGCGTAACATTAGCCGCGAACGCGCCAGGAAGGGTGGCGTTTGAGTTCTCCAGCATCATCGACACCACACCAGTAGTGGTGGCGCCGACGCCGCACAACCGGCGGAACAAGGCGGCGTAGCGCGTGACATCCTTCTGCACCGTCCAGAACGTCCCCGGAGCCATCGGGAGAGGCGTTGCGGTGCGGAGGAGCTCAGCTCCGTCGAGCCACACGGCGGCGATGCGATCCTTCTGAACGTCGGAGGCTGCGATGGAGAGCTCCAGAACCACGCGCGGCCATGGAAAGGGGCATTCCGGCGGGTGGACATAGTTTGAGACGGCCGGCGGTTCGCCTGCTGTGTTCGCGAACACGTGGTGGAGAACGAGGATAGAGCACTTGGGTGGTGTTTTTGCTGTCAGCGCCGGCGGGAGGGTGGGATCTAGATGCTCGAGTGTTACATTGGCGGCCGGAAATCGGAGCAGAGATGATGCGGTTGAAGAGAAGGTAACTGTGAATAGCAGTAATAGGGTTATTAGATTTCGAATTCGCATTGCGCAAAACTTGTTTGGTTGAATTTGGCTGTTTTGATGCGATAGGGCTATGGAATCGGTATAAATAGTTAATAGGAGGTGAAGAGAGAGGTGGGGAAGGTGTTTAACTTGAGAAAAATTTTGATTTGAAAGGATGTGGGGGTGAAATTGTACTGTGGTGAGTTAAATCAGAGGAGGACGGCGGGGAAAGCGTAGTTTCGCGGTGGTTTCCTTTCTCGTTTTGTTGGGGGCTTCGGGTTGAGTAGTACTCGTTTCTGGAATGGAGAAGTGGTATCCGAGTGAAATGGTGGTAGAAGACGCCATGGATTTCTCATCTTTATTTGCAGTGCAACCTTGGGCATGCTGTCGTAAAAGGAGAAAGCTGAGTTTTCTTGCTGAAATAAAAGTATAAAAGTGATCTTTTTGCAGAGTTTTAACATGGGGCATTTTTTTTACGGTTAGAGAAATTGAAAACTGATCCTAGAACTTTATCAATGTATGACTTGATCACCTTGGGCTTGAGTAAGTAGTGATGAACAAGTTGGCTGATTCTGATATGCTCCTGTTCAATTGGTTGATTATAGTATGCTGACTCCCCCTGATTGGCATTGACTTGTGGTGATCACATTGGGGGTGTCAAATCTGGTTTGCGGGTTGGGTTTGGGTCGAACTGAAACCGTTTGAACCAAATATGAATTTTTTTGAGTCAAGTTGGGGTGCCAGATGAATTTTTGACACTACTAGGTCACACTAAGCTCATCTCGGACACCTAGCCCCTTGGAAGTGTATGGATATTTAAGTTTGATAGTTGCCCAAAGCTTCTCCTCATAGGTGTGACATGAGGGCTTGTGTGCAATCCAAAATTCACATAGTTAATGGCTCTCCTCAACACTCTTAGTGGCTTGTCGTTCAGTAGTGGGCTGCTGTATATTCTTAATGCATTTTTTTTTTTTGACTGGATGAGCATTAGAATCAGGTCCCTTGAAATTCTTCACTCTGTTTCCAGCTAATACGCTCAAGCCTCTTCTTCTCGTCTTGGCTTGTTACATTGTAGTGGGTTGCAGTAATATCTTAATGGATTGCCAAAAATTGTTATCATAGCCGAGCCCATAACTACTTCATGGCTTGATGCTATCTTATCATCTCGAACTTCGACTTGACATTGATGGGACTCTAAACTACTCCAAACCTAATTTAAGTCCAATTTTGGGTCCAAGTTGGGCATATCCGCCCAAGTAAAAGAGAGGAGACTCTAATCCCACATCCCAAATAAAAGGAGCGCGCCGAACCGCCCATTTTCTTGGTTCAAACAATATGCACTTCACTTCCTCTCTGGTGAAATCCTTCCAAAACTCTATTGCTCCAATGAATTAGAGGAAATCTAAATAAATAGGTTGAATGGGTCCCTTTGGGAAAATCGCAGAATCAATAAATAGGTGGAACTAGTCTTTAAACTCTATCTCCAACTCTTATTTCTTTGCTCGCTCACTCTCTCTCTTTCTCTTTGTCATCATGTTGATGGGAAGCACTTCTATAATAGATCCACGTGCAAAGAGTTTGAGATGCACCATAGCGACTAAAATATAATTATCTACATAAAACTGCAGTTCCTTGTTATGTGATGTCACGTTTTTGAACATTAGCTTGCTGGAATGGCGTTCTTACATTGCGAAATTGGCCCCTAAAAAAAAATTTTCAGATGGCTATCTTGGTAATCTATACGCTTGATTATGTAGTCATTCTATCAACATTTGTCAAATATTTACAGAACTGAAAGGCCACTATTGATTATGGCCATTCCATTCCTTTTGAAATACTAAATCTATGTTTTGTTTGCCAGAATCAAATCAAAAGCAAACTGCGTTTGCATATAAATCAAAATAAGTGTCAAAATAGCCCCTTGACTGTTTACATGAGGTCATTTTAGTCCTAGACTCTATAAAAATGTCAAATTAGTCCCTGGACTATTTAAATTGGGCCTGACATAGTCTTTCGTGCGAACTATTTTAACCCAATACTCGAAGCTAAAAGTTTTTGGATGAGTATACACACAGTACCAATTTTAAAAAAGTAACAACTTCCCACTTTTTGAACATCCTTACTCAGTTGTGCATGTTTGCTTCAGATCACTGTCATGTTTATATAAAATAGCATTTACATGCATGCTGCCCAATTCCTATATATTTATATATCTAACACCTAAATTTTACTTTTTATATTTATACTACCCAAATCTATCATATCACTTAAAAAATACCACCATTTTGACCTTTAAAAAGTGAAATGCACCTTTTCGTGAAAATATGCATTTGCATTAGTATATCAAAAAAGTATAAAAACTATGCATGCATGCATCTATGATATACAAAAGTGAGATCTGTCATCAACAAGGATAGAAGAAAGTTCTCTATCATTATTTACATGCATAAAAAAAAATGAATTGCTAAGGGTGTGTTTCACACAAAAATTGGCGGCCCTATTACAATTTCTAGAAATATGCAAAAAGAGAACTTGTTTGAAGTTCAAAAGAAAGGCAAAGTCCATCGCAACTACGGTTGGAGCTTCCAAACATCTATTTTGATGGAGGATTTAAGGAATTGCATAATGTTAGTATTGTCCCCTTCGATGATAATGCTATTGGGGCCAAATATCTATGGCTGGCAAAGTTGTTGGAGAGATTTCACGTTAGAAGTACAACTTGGGAGCTGCCCCAATGCTCAAAATAGTGTCCCATAGCCATGATGTCGATAGCAGGATCATCCCGAATGGTTTCTCCAGCACCAGCGGCTCTGGAAGAAAGAATTGCCGACCCAGTAGGGTGGCTAGCATCCCATTGCCTTCGAAATTGCTAAATATGTGCCCTAGCGAGGGCCTCGATATTTGTAGCAGCAATATCTATCGATGTACCCGTACATTCGGTTGTGAATCTTGCCGTTGCAAGTCTACCAACAATGATGGATAGTGTACAAAAGCAACGAGCATGAGCACTTTTGTACCTCTTCAAAGTGTTGGGATCCTTGAGAGCTTCCTTGAAATTGTTGTAAGTGGGTAGGCCGATTACCCACGTTTACAAAACTTCTTTCATCCTACAAAACAACAAACAATTAGAAATAAGATGATCCCAGTCTTCATCATTGAAACATGTTAGGTATGGCTCTGATACCAGTTATTGTGATATATATGAAATTTTAAAACGATCGAGGACGAAGCAAAAAATAGAACGAGAAGTTTCACACCAAAAAAACACACTGAATACATCAGATTTATTATGAAATTTAGGGCGAAACAAAAGTGCTCATGCTCGTGTTCGTCAGGCCCCTTTTACGAAGCCAACGCCGAGTTGGGATGGCATCCTGGGAAACACGCCACTAAAACATACATTTCTGAGGGTGAAGTTGCAGCTTGGCAAGCCATTCGTGGAAATTGAAGTGGCACGGTTGTGGCACTGGAAGGAGAAATTGTTGTCATACTTGCCTTTTAAACATTTGTAAAGCAGCAAATCCTTATTTTGTAGCAGCATCCAGGCAATGCGAGCCCGCTATATCCCTCTCCACTTCATGGTGGCGTGAAAGCCATTGTCCCCACTGTAAGCTGGTCTGCATAGCGTGTCCCTCCCAAGCCACGTAATGCATTTCATGGTGATTAACAACATTCTTATGCTGAAGGAATTGTCGACAGCTTTTTTCCAAATCATTTAGAATACAAATTGACACCTCAATATGAGTGAGAAGGTACATGGACATGGGGAGTAAGGATGAGTTGGCAAGTGTGGCTCGGCCCGCTAGGGATAATTGGCGATTTGATTACCCCATGCGTTAATTTTGATAGCAGTTTTGTATAAGAAATCTGCTCCTGAGAGCTTCTTTAAGGCGATTTTGTATTGAGAATGATTTTGCAATAATCATCTTGTTCATTTCATTAACATCTTGTCACAAAATCTAATTAACTCCACTGAGCTAAGTTCTTTAGTTAGGCAGTCAGCCACCTTCTCTCCAGTAGCTACATGACTAAGTTCCAACAATCTATTATTCAGCTTCTCCTTGATGAAGAAGTTATCAATCTCCACATGCTTAGTTCTATTGTGTTGCACCGGGTTGTTGGCAATGTTGATAGTCGACTTGTTGTCACACCACAACTTCATTTGTGTTCCCTGGTCCACTTTGAGTTCAACCAACAAAGCATTAAACCACATCTTCTTAGTGCCTCCTAATGCCATGGTCATGCATTCTGCCTCTGTTGTTGATCTTCCTACAAGTGACTGTTTCTTGCTCTTCCAATGGACCAAGCTGCCACCTACAAACATGCAGTATCTTCTATATCATCTGTCATCTACACAACTTGC
>JXCR01031634.1:0-12452 GCA_002079205.1 Phalaenopsis hybrid cultivar | reverse complement strand
TTAACTAAAAATATAATTAGATTCTTAGTCTCTAGATATTTATCAATAATTTCATCATAGTTTTAATTCTAATATTACTTTTAAAGTGTGTAAGATTTAATATATTTGATGCAATAGCATCAAATTAGTTATTAAACATGCAACTTAGTCATTATTAAAAAATCTTTTCAACAAACTCATAGCAAACCACTTCTTAAATAACAAACAATCTTGTTCACAATCATAAATAGATGGTTGTACCAAAATATTCAAGCTTCTTTATTTATATCTTAAACTTTAAAAATTTTGTTAAAACGTTTTCAAAATCTTAAGTAAATGAAGATAAAGAAGTCTAATATGTAGAGTATTGGGTTGTTCATTAATGCAAGTCTGTTCACTTTCAATCCTTTTGGTAGAATTTTCTCTTTCCAGTATGAAGAAGCTAGACTAATCAATTATTTGTTCATTTGCAGGCTTCTCAATGTTGATAGAGCTCATGTAAGTATTGAATTCATTTACTTTAGATTATACACACCTTAATACTAACTTATTTTTACAATAGGTTAAAGTTATAAATAAGCTAATTAGTATTATATAACATAGCTTTTCTGTTAATTTAATTGCATGTATCCATTCAATTTATCATTCAAGTAAAAAACTATGACAAATTGATTCATGCAGGTGAGATTGTTATCTCATATTGAAGTTCTAACCTTCCAAAAGGAGATGGCAAATAGTAGCATGCCATGATATTAGTTGGAATGATCAATAAGCCAATTCTACAAAAAAAAAGTAATACACTAATCGCTTTTTCCCTTTTAATAGCTTGATATAATGTAAGTTTTTTCCTATAGTCAATGCCACACAATGTCTATAAAAGGAGTAAAGAGTTAACATAGTTTTCTGACTATTTATGATGGGTCATTTTAAGCTTGAAGTATATAAAAATACTATATTAGTTCTCAGACTCTTTAATTAGGTTGAAAGAGTCTTTCATGGGGATTAATTCAGTCTTTATTAAAAAGTCTGGGAATTAAATTTGTACTTTTATAGAATTTGAGATTAAAATGACTCTCTGTAAAGAATCTTATAACTATTTTGACACTTTTCTCTATAAAAAAATGTGTCAATAGCTCCTAAATTAAATCAAGTGTTTGTTTGATTATTTCCGTTGAAAAATAATGATATTTATAATAATTTTGAAAATAAAATAAAGTTTTTTATGAGATTATATAAAACCCTTTGTAGCAATAAGAAATTCTTTATGATTGCCTTTGTGTTGAGGATTCTTGACACATTTTTTCATGTTCATTGTAAAAAGAAATGAGGAGAGAAATGTGAAATGTCTTATTCTGTGTATTTTACATATAAAGTGTTATAGGGAGCATAATTATAGGTCCTTAGCTCAATAAATTTATGTTGATGGAAGATTAGGAACTATTTTACCATTTTTGTATCCTTTGAAAAGAATATTTAGTGAATTACTATTAGTAATTGGGTGTTTTTTTTCCTTTCATTGTAGTTTAATCATACATTCGAGTGTGATGCTAATATCATTGTAGTTATTAATCTTGTCTTACTATTTAAAAATTAATTTTATTAATGTTCACTTTCTTTTATCCAGCGGTCTTATAAATAGGGGTCATCTCATAAATAGGAGTGTAATATTAAACACAATGCAAAAACTGTGAGTTCTATCTGTATAGGATTTGTTTTGAGTTTGGACTTTTATAAAGTCTGACACTTCATAATGTAAGTAGTTACATTATCAGGTCGAACAATTTGCTTAGATTAGTTTAGTTTAATTTAGTTTAATCCAATCATGCAAAAATTGAGATTTTTAAATTGTTCAACAAATTGGTCGAATTTGGATAGATTCTTCATTTTAGTTCAAATTACACTTTATATCCTTCACTTTAAATGCTCAATGCAAAATTATATTTATTGTTTTATCTTTAATAGTACTATTGCAACATTTCACATAGGATATCTTTTCAAAATTTTCTTCAAACTAGGACTTAATTTTTAGAAAAATTTACATAAGAAGAGCACTCATGTATTTACATATCTCACAGCTAAACTGAATTATTTACATATATAACACTATATTGTTTTAAACCTATGCATGAAAAGATGTATTTCACTTTTAAAAAAAGTATATTTTGATGTGATATTAAAGATTTGAGTGATGTGTGTGTAAATATGAAAGTTTAGGTATGAAATATATAAATATGCAATAATTGTGTGCTAGTCATTAGTTATTTCTTTAACGCCCGACAACTGATCCATAAAATATAAAAATTAAATGATAATTTTTTTTATATATTTTTATTAATGTTATTCTCCATTGGCACACCTTTTCTATTCCATTACATATGCAAAAACAACCAAATAAATTAAAATAATATTAATATTTGGCTTTCTTTAAATACAGCTCATATAGTCTTAATCATATGATTATCTTTCAAAATGTTCTTAAACTTATTTGACACATTCACTTATATTATTAATGATTTCAATAATGACTAGTTCTCAATATATGTAAAATTACCTACTAATTATAATTTCATAAAATTTATCTTTTAAATCTTTTGTAATATTACCTAGTTTTGCAATTTATTTTCATGTTCTTTTTATTTTTTTAATCATCAAACTTTAACTCTGCTATTAGATATAAGTTAATCTCCTACAACATAAGAAAATAACTATCAATATCAATATCCCCCCCTCCATTCAATATACTTTCTCCTACAACATAAGAAAATAACTATCAATTTTATGAAGATATCTAGCTCCTCTGCTCTGAATACACTATAAAAAGGATTAAGACAATATAATTGTAAATATGCAAAGCCATCTAAGTGTTTTGATGTGACAACAAAAAGTAATAAATAATATTTAATATGTGCCAAGTGATAGTAACAATATCATTTTTGTTATATTAATAAATGATGGTATACCATCAATAATACAAACCCATCTACTTAGTGACCTTCTCAATTAGTATTGAATGTAATCTCTCTTTTCATTAACAATCTTAAAAAGATATGTGTGACAAATCCATCAAATATACCTCTATGGACAATGTTATACTATCTTAGTCATAGCCATAAAAAATATTTATATGTTTAATGTTTAGTTGAGTTAGCACAGAGAATTGAAATGTCACAAAGTCAAATAAAGTTATTAATTTTTTTTTATGTACCTCTTTCACTCTCTCTTCATACCCATGATTTCAATATATCAAGACATTTCAAGGTAAGGAAAAATTTTCTACTTTGAGAATGGGATTGAAGCTAGTGTAATATCAACCTTCACTTTAGATTAGAAACTTCCCCAACTTTCTTTTAGCACTCCCTATATCTAAAAGAAAGGGTTCCTTTTTTTATATGTTTTGCATTATTAAATAACTATAATATCTGACGTGTCATAAAAAGAATATCAACAAGCATGGTTCTTGATCAATTTTGAGCAAGAAACATTCTAAATTCAAATTCAAAATCATGTAAGCCCAAATTTCAACAAGTTAATAGTAAACTTAAGTATCTGAACTAGAAAAACCTAATGATGCTCTGAAGCCAAATAAACCCAAATTAAATATTTGAACTGTAGTCTAAGGCTTTGGTACACCAATTGGAAGGCTAAATAATTACAAAATTTTGCATGCTTATAGTCAAATTGAGCGACATGATAAGAGTAATCCAACGAGGTCAAGATTATCTAATTCTGAAGTCATTAAGATAATTATATAGTGAAAAAACTATTTGTGATCAAAAGAATTAACGTGGTCAGTCTGATGAAGTGTTTTGGAAGATTAGCCAAATTTATTAAAATGTCCATCTCAAAAATTATAAATAAGTCCTCTTTCTTCACTTAAGGGGAGAGAAGAGAAGAGAGTCAGTTGATATTAAAGCTTAATATTTAAAATTCTTGAAATTATTGTTGGTCACCAAAGTATACCACAAACCACCGAACGTTGTCATCAATGGCCACCAATAATACCTATAACCAACTATAGTTGTTATAGCCACAAAATATGGATTTTATAGCCAAGAAAAAGTGTAATACTCACAATATTGGAGCCTCCTGCTCTAATACCCGTCATTCCAGGAAATAATTTCAAAGTTAAGGGTTTCATGCCTGATGGTGAGAGTGCACCTTTTTTTCCTCTTAGAGGACCACATGTGTAGAATGAAAAAAAAATCTCAAAATGAGACTCTACAATTTCTATGTGAGGCTTAACAACCAATAGTAGCACAAATTAAGGGGATTCATCCACCCCTAGATCAACCACCAATTATGGATGCATAGTTAAAGAACACTCCTCCAATGCTCCCTCTTCATATTAGTGTTCCTTCTCAACTGGCCAGAAAGTTGACATCTTGGACAATGTAGTTCTACACATCCATCTCATATAGTTTGACCAAATTGCATGAAGCTCCTAAAGAGAGAAACAAGTAAAGTTGATAGATGAAAAATTTTATTTTCATCCAAATTAATGTGAAACACATAATCATAATCCACAAAAAAAGTAATTCTTTAATGAACATTCAAAATTTTGAATACTTGAAATAGCCTAAGCAACTAAAAAATCAAATGATGGGGATTAATTTCAATATTGACATTTTAACCATTCAAAAGGACATTCAACAGAAGCAAACTTAAATGAGGAAATTGATTGTTAATATGGTAAGGTCGGTTTAATCATTACATACAAGAATAATGCAAAGAAGATTAGAAGATTCATATAAAAATTACTGAATATACTTAATGAGAAGCACAACTACAATATGTACCATTTCTACCAATGACTATTTATCCTTTTATGCTAAATGATTTTTATCATTGAAACGTCTCATAAAAGTTTCTTATTTCATTTATTAAGAGATTTTTTTTTTAATTTTCAAATACAAAATTCTTTCATTCAAGTAACTTGTTTATTATCAATGAATTTTTTTTATTAATAATGTTATTTATTAGAAGTCCTCTTGAGAGCAAGTGATGAACAAAGCCTCTACTTAAATCTCTAAAAGATATTCCTATAAGGTAGACTTGATGGTAAGCTGATAGTGAACATGATCCTCATTAACAAATGACCTTAGGGGAAGAGGTAAATGCAATCTCTGCTTATGCCCTTGGATGATAATCTACAACAATTGTGTTATGTCACAATAATGTAAGTCTGGGTAATTGCACCACAAACTTGATCCACTCCTCCTTAAAATTAGATATTCTTTTACGTTGGGGTTTCTCATGCAAGTATACGTATCGTTTCAATAATATAGGGCTCAAATGAGTCTGGAATGTCAATCCCAAAGGAAAGTGAGATTGTTAATTCCAAAGGCAAAGTTCTAGTCTACTACTTTCAGGTCCTAATTTGGAAGGTCATAAAAGGGTGGATTTCTAACAACTACTCTTATATTACAATGCTAAGATTTAGTTGGGTTGGTGAAATTCAAGATATTAAAGCTACCAATCTCTTGTAAATGCATAAATGGGAATGTATGATAAGATACTAAAAATCTAATCTGGCTAGTGACAATAGGAGGATGAATCTATATTATCAACTTCTGAGTGTGTAACGGAGTTTGGTTTAACTCAGTAAGTGTTCGTTCCCTTCACTCTAGAAACTCCTAACTTAAACCCTCTCAAAACTTATCTCCCTGAATATTTGCATTTTCCTATAAACAACTTTCCCTTCACCCATAAGCTCAATGTGGTTCTTCCTAGTTGATAAAGCCACAACTCTCCCAGATCTTTATGGGTTCATAACAGATTTTAACATACCAATTTATCAGATTGATAAGCAAATTAAGTAAGAAGTAAAAACCAACGAATTAAGATTACAATATAAATTCTATAATAATCATCATCCTATAAATTCTACTTAATTATCATAAGAGAAATGTGCACAAATTCTACTCACAAAACATGTTTAACACAACATTAAACTTCATTAAATCAAAGTTATCCACTAAATATGTGTTTGCAACAAATACAAGACAACAAAAAATACAATACTTAGCTTTTTTCTTCTGAAAAAGAGAAGAAAATCCTTCCAACAAAGCCTCCTACTATTCCTTGCAAGGCTGATACAATTCCCTTGTAGGATCCACTTAATTCTCCTTCAATCTCTTCAAAAAAGGTAAAAATCCATAGTTCCTAATCCTATCTATGACCCCTTGGACTTCCTGGAGAATTCCAGGACATAGAAATGCCAAAAAGTCCTTTCTACGAGCGTTAAAATCCATCAAATAACACTCAAAGTCGCAGTTTAGCAATTGCAGAAAACGATCGTGCCTTGGCACCTTGAACTTGATGTCTGGTCATCGCCTTCTCAGTTGGATGCATAGAGTTCTGGCGTCTAGGCACCTAGAAGCTAGCGCCAAGACGGTTGAATGGAGCACCTTAGCACCCAGAATCTGGTGCCAAAGCGCCAGTTATGTGAAATCAAAGTTTGCTCCATTCAGCTCTTTTTTGCTCCTTTTCAATTCTACTTCACTCCAAGTGTTCTACCTGTTACACCTGCAAGATAAACATAAAAATATCCTTCTTTAAAGTACAATTTCATTCAAAAACATGTGATGGATGTAAAGAAAATCCCCCAAACTTAAATGTTACTTGTCTTCCTCAAGTACCACCACAACTTGTAAAATCCAAATTTATTGACTTGTGGTAGTGATTTTCTTCAAGATTTCCTACAATTTTGCCTCAGGAATGTCATAGTGCAACCAAGGGGAAATTCTAGTGAATCGAGCTAGGACTAGGGTATAAGCATATTTGATATTTAACTTAGGAATCCTAAATTTCTATCTACTTCAAAAAGAATTATAATTTATCAAACTTAGGATTGCTTGAAATTATAAAATCAGAGTTTAAGCATATGCAAATTTGACTAATATTTTTGAATTAAAAATAACCCTAGAGTCGTGCTAAATCTTTTCCTTTAAGAAAATTCAACTGAAACCAATTTTTTATTAGACTTCTCCCCAAGCTTCTCCTCACATTTCATAAATTTTTCTTTTCTTTTTTACTTTTCTTTCTTTTCTTTCTTTTAGGTTCATTTTCAATCCTTACTATTTTAATGTGAGGATTATTATATTTGGATAGCCTTTAATAGTTTTAAATTTCACTATCCTCTTCTTAAAGTTTAAAACTCATCACTTTCCTTCACTTTTTAAAATTGTCAGTATTAAATTAAAATTGCTTTCAATAAAGACTCAATTCTTATAAAGTGTAAATCTAAGAATCTTAATTTTTCAAAATGACAATTCTTTCCAACTATAAATAATAAAATTATATTCTTATCTCATACGAAATACCTTCAATCTAGCATAGTCCTTTTCACCAAAAGAATTCAACTAAGTCTTTTATAACATCTCTAAAATCAAAATTATAGTGACCTAAAGGTAATACATAACACAAGTCATTTTAAAATTATATGTTGACACTAAAAAAGTTTGGGGGTTGTGGAGTTGTTGGTTGCTAGTATGGATATCCCAACACCCGTTTTAATTTAATTTAATATATATTTTGGAAAAATAATATTTTGGATTTTCTAAAATACAATACCAGACCGATCTCATATCCCCAGTAGTTTAAATAAACGAGCCTAATATCGTAAATAATGTATTCATCCCGAAGGATAAACACACTACTTACTGGTAAGGCTCGATTAAATAAACTAAAGATTGTATGATATCCGTTAAGTCTGTGAAACCATTTTTTTTATCAAGCTGACAAGTTTTCCTATTTAATATGAAGGATTAAATAGGGTTTATATTAGGCTGAGTTTGGAAATGCTTCCTATAAGGGCAAACCCCTATAGTTAATTACATCCTAGATAACCGAAGTCACCTAAGAAAATTCTTGATAAAAATCAAGGGATATTATCTTTAAGGAGTGCAAATGAATAAGATTTTTCAACGAGATCAGACAAAAAGATGTGAAAGGGGAATGACTCAAACTTGTAATCCAAAGGGAGAGAGGTTAGGGGATGTCATAGATCCGGAGGAGAACCTTGGTGACTTCCCAAAACTGTCCTACTGTTTGGCTTCAGTTTTAGAAATTAGAATTATTGAATGTTTCATCCTGCCAATCTTATTAATTATGGCTTACATTCGTATAAAACGATCACACAAATAGCCTGAAAGATGTGATGATTTAGGTCGTAACGAACGATAACCTCGGTTAGGGCTTATATTGTATAGCAAAACCATACAAAGTCCTAAAGATAAGTTGAGGATTTATGTTGCATAAGCAAATAACCTCGAATCATATGGATTTGTTGTTTAATTCTAAGAAATAGTTTAGCTGGTGAAGACATGTTTTGTTGTTGAAGATGACCGTGCTGTCCATAATGCTAGCTCCAAACTTCTCGTCGTAACAAGTTTAAGTTTTCTAATGTGTCAAGTCATGATGTCAAATCAACTATCTCCTATGGTTATGATTATTTAAATTTTATGGGGGATATTAAAGTTGATTAGAGCGACACCGGTTAGGATCTTACGGTTCCCTCGTTCTGATACCACTATTTTCTTTCGGATTCACTTAATCCAAATGAATTTACTAAACTAAACTTAATGAGTTCCATACTTTCATTTAGATCATGAGAAATCTCTTTAGCAACCGTGGGTTACCTCATCTGAGGGATTTCTGATCATCAGATAGAGACGTTTTAATTTAGTTGCAATTTTTGTTTTGTGTTGTTTGTGACTAAATTTTGAGTTGTTTTATATTTTGAATGTTGAGGTGGTGAATTTTTTATTGTTTAATTTTTAATTTTTTTTTTTGTTTCAGTTCTGTGGCTATCCTAAAGTTTTAATTTTGACACGCAATGTGACATCGTTGTTTAACATGCAAGTTCACGAGCAGGAAAAGTACAGTAAAAAAGTGCAGGAAAAGAAGGTGTTGTTAACTATAAAACCGTACATGTCGAGTTCACGTACATGTCGAGGAATTAAAACGTGCTTGTAGAAAAAGTATGAAGTAAAAGTTTAAGGTGTGTCTACCAGATCCTATGTTATATCTTAGTGGGTCCTATTCATTTAAATGTACAGATAATTTCTTAAGTAAGACATAATGAGTTTAATCATACTTCAATATTCAAAAGAGTATGAGAAAGCTTCAGGAACCAAGTCCCGGACATCTCACAATCCCTTGAAAAGTCCCAAGTTTGTTCAAACTCATTATGTTGCTTAGTAACTCATCTTTATCATGCCCTTATGCTCAATGAACTGATGTAACTAACCCTAAGCATGGGGTAATTATCACTTGATATTTTATTTATAAATTATATAGGTAAAGGCCCTTAGGGGTGATTTGGTCTAATTAACATTTCAATTTTAAAGATGGGCTTGTAATGCTTTAAACAGGTTTTAAATTAGTTATAGGTAATTTTCTAAACCTCATTAAACAAAATCTTGATTAAGCCTATTTCACTACCAAGCCCTTAAAAATTAATGAGTAAATTTGTAATTTTAGAAAAAGATTTAAATGTTTATACCTTTACTCCTTATCATGAATTATGAATCATTTCAAAACCATTAATTGGGGCTTAAAATCAGTGAGTTATGATCTTCCAAAAATCTAACCCCTCACCTTAATATCTTTTTTGTTTAATTTAAATATTCTTTCAAATTTCATCAATTTTAAGAAAATTACAAATTTATCCTTTACGAGACCAAAGTGAGGTTGGTTACTATCATTTATCCCTTTCATATTTCAATCATCAAAACATATCAATTAAGATTATTTGTTGCGCATTTAGTTCTTTGATTAAGCCTAAATATTACTTAAGCCTTAAATTCCAAAATTACCCTTTTTGCCCCTAAGGCCTTAACACCCTATAATTTATTAAATTGAACTCAAATGACTTGAAAATTATATGTTACCACACTCATGGGTTAATTAAAATATCAGAGGAGAAAATGTGATTTTTTTGAATTTATTTAATTTTATAATTATTTTTAATGTAAAAATAGGGATTTTCAATGAAAATTTGATAACTCAACCAAAACAAAATCTCTGTCCTTAAGAGAATTATTAGAGATTCACCTAGGTCAGATGACCACTTGGACCAATTTTCATAATATTTAGAGGTTTAATTTAATTATTAGAATTATTTATTTGTTTTGAGAATTAATTAAATATAAAATATTATTTAAGTAGAAAATTAAGTTTTATATTTTTATTAAATCTCTCTAAGTCTAGGAAACACAAAGAGAGAAATTTATATTTTAATTGTTGGAATTATTTTAGTGAAAAATTAAAGAAAACTCATTTATAAGCCTTTAAAATTAATACCTTGGCTTAGAAAACTAGGAAAATTATTCTAATTAATTCAAAGTGATAAGGGAGCCAAATGTGACATTTTAGTGTGCTTTTAAAATTTTACAATTTTTATAATTTTTAATTATTTAAATGCCCAAAAATAGCTCAAAAATGAAGTATTTATTTTGATTCTAATTTTATTTTTCTTAGGTTCCTCTAGTCATAAGGAGCTCCAAAAACCAATTTGGTGATTTTTTGAGTTGTATTTTAATTATTATAATTATTTTAATGTCAAAAATGTGATTTCACTTGATTAATCCATTTGAATGACCAAATTAACTCCAATTGAATTAAAATTTTTATGGGAAGCTCCTCTGATATTAGATTACATTGGAGAATAATTTTATGTTATTTATATTTATAGTTACTCCAAATTTATTTTATTTCATTTTTTAGGGTTTGTAACAATTAGGATTATTTTTAGTGAGTTAAACCAAGTTTATATTTTTCCTAGGATCCTCTGACCACAGTGAACATACCAAAACATGTTTTACATTTTTTTGATGAGTATTATAATTATTATAATTTTTATATCAAAATAGGGACCGTTAACTTGAAAATTAGATATCTCTAGTTAGAGATCCCTCCTGACCTTGGAAAAATTATGGGAGATACTTAACAATAGATACATCAAAATGCCCATGGTCCCATGCCATGGTGAA
Organism: Phalaenopsis hybrid cultivar; assembly: GCA_002079205.1. Classification (NCBI taxonomy): domain Eukaryota; kingdom Viridiplantae; phylum Streptophyta; class Magnoliopsida; order Asparagales; family Orchidaceae; genus Phalaenopsis; species Phalaenopsis hybrid cultivar. The sequence goes on along the minus strand of JXCR01031634.1, from coordinate 1,479 downwards.
ATGTCTAAGCAAATGGAGAATTCAAATAAGAAAAATACTATTTAACTAATTAAAAATGATACATGCATCAAAAAAATATGAAACAATTTCCACATTATTCTCATATATTCACTGAGTGAGAGGGTATTTTTATTTTATTTTTATGATATTTTTACACCAAGATATGGATTTTCTAAGTTCTTGCCATTTAAATAAAGCAAAAAATCTTGATTTTTCTATTTATCCACCACGGCGCCACATCATCCTCGGCGTCTCCGAACTTAGAAAATCTATATCTTGGTGTGAAAGGATATTGGATTTTTCTATTTATCCACCATGCGGCGTCTTCTAGTCTGGCGCCGCCATCTAAGTCAACCCACACTTTATGAACTGAAGCCTCATTCGACGCAATCTCAGCCGTCCATGTGATACACGTGTGATCAAACGGTTGCGAGTCATCATCCCCAACGGGTTCAACCTGAGAGTCGTCCAACTTAAAACCCTAATATCTCTAGCTACACTTGACCAAATCACTTCGGGTGTGATCCTATGGACTCGTCTTAGTGAGACGAACATATCCATATGGCTAACCTACCATGAAATCGATCCTATGCTCATGGAGAATTAAAATAAGCTCGGGATGACAGAAAAATTTTATACCTTGGTCCAAGAGGGGAAGCCTTGATTAGATGCTTGGAGAAGCTTCGTGGAGGTCCAAAGAGCTTGAGAATGAAGCCTCTAGTCGTGGTGAATTGTCTAAACCCAAGTTCTACCAAAGCCAATTTTAGGTGTTGATCAAAGTCCACCCTAGGCAGGTCTGGTGATGGGGATTTTGTGGGGAATCTTCTTCTCTCACTCAAGGGATGGTGTGGGTGTGATTAATTTAGGTTTTGTGGAGTTTTGAGAGGTGTCCTATTTCTGGCTTGAATTAGGGTTGAGAAATTGGCTCTGATCAGTGAGGAAGAGGGTCGGAGAATGGTTGCATTGCACTCAAGAGGTCTTGGAGAAGCTCTAGGAACAATTTTGTAGAGTCTCCCCAAGGAATTTCAAGCTCTCCCCCCTTGGTCGTGAAGGGTGAGTTTTAATAGAGAAGGCCATTGTGGCCACCAGGGGCAATTGGTGGGTGGAAGAGATTGCTTAGGTGGAGGGAAGAAATGAGCAACAATCCAGTTGGAATGAGCCGGCTTGGATGGGTTTAATTTTGAGTTTTAGCATAGGTGGAGCATTTGGGCTTGGGTTTTCCGGCAGCCTAGGTGGCCGGCCGGTCAGGCTCATGTCACCATCCCACTGAGGATGATCGATGATGGGCAAATGTGAAGCCAATTGGGTTTTTGCATGGGTAAAGATGATTAATTGAAATGGAAAGTGGTTTGGGTCAACTTGGGTCTAGCTTGGGTTTAGCCTCATGGAAATGGCTTGGGTGATTCCCCATGGTTGCCCAAGGTCAGGTGGATCAGCTGAAGTGGTGTGGAGAGGTCCCCATCCAAGGGATTTTGGCTA